>JARVGV010000673.1:25450364-25462939 GCA_031762435.1 Hypsolebias longignatus
ACTGTATATGGTCTTGCAGCTAATCAAGCCTTGCATTGATGAAAATGGATGTAACTTAATGAAGCATACACATAGCTACAGAAAATTACTTCAGTTCTGATTTTTGTCCTGAAAGGTGACAGGTCACCTGTTTATTCCTTCCATTAACCCTAGACATTTAATTAGCAATGTTCATATACGTTAGCCCGCCTGTCACACGAGTCCATGTAACTTTTATTTTGTGGGTAGAAAGTATAAAATAGTTTGGGAACTACTGGGCTTGATAACTGCTTTTAAAATGATATTCACAATAGTTTAACAAATTTACACTCAGTAGCATTTCAACTGTATCTCCAGAAACTAGTCCTGTAAGCTTTATAACTTGGATAAGTCAAGTTCAGCCCAAAAATGTGTTAGAATCTTAGATGATTATTAGATTTTATACTTACATGCCACCCCCCCCCCCCCCCCCCCCAAAAAAAAAAAAAAAAAAAAAACAATTCTGGCACAAACTCCAGATGAGTTATTCATTTTAATGTCCATATATATAATTATAAAGAAAAATACCCATGTCAATACCAGTGAAAAATACATTTTACAAATCTTCAAACTGTTAATGCAGCATTGAAATATTTAAACATAAAAAAATAAAAAAAAAATAGTAACACTCAAAACTGCTCCATTTAACCTCTGATTTTAAATCCCAATAATAATAAAACTGTGAATTGAGCTTTCGGTGAACTGTGTGTCGAATGAG
Organism: Hypsolebias longignatus; assembly: GCA_031762435.1. Lineage (NCBI taxonomy): Eukaryota > Metazoa > Chordata > Actinopteri > Cyprinodontiformes > Rivulidae > Hypsolebias > Hypsolebias longignatus. Next base: position 25,451,101 of record JARVGV010000673.1, read on the forward strand.
GCACTTCTTAACTCCCATATCTTCATTCACAGCAACAAAAAACTTGAACAACTAAAACAATGTTCATAATGGCTATAAGATGTCTAATTTCAAAATTTGTTAATATCCTAACAACTTATTGAAACAATACTTAATTTATCTGTAAAGTGCCTGTGACTGGCATAACCTACATATACAGTGGAAGAAAACATCTTAATATCTAAAAAGTGTCCTATAATACTTGGGATTTTACCCATTTTGACAAATAACTGGCAGATTTACTTTTAACTTGGAGCAGTCAAAGTGAAACAGGAAGTGACATCATTGTAAAAGGGTGAAGTTCCTGGTCTTTGTTTAATGAAACATAATTTGAACTCTGACTCTTAGACTCAAAATAATCTAAAGAAACATCAGGTTCTTCTGTCTTTGTTTACTGTGCACGAGAATATCTGAACAACAATTCATCTCAACGGCAAGATTTATGTTTGTAATACATTATTGTTATCTGTCCAAAAATGGATTTGTATTTATTACAAAAAATTGACGTCACAGGCACTTTAAGTGATTCAATTTAAAACAAGTGTCTAATGTGATCTTCATTTTGTGACATTAAATTTAAAAGTGAGTTTTTTTTTTTCTTTTGCCAAGATATGCTAAAATAGTCGGGACAGATTTGTTGGTACTCCAAAGAGATAATCTTAGTTTTATGGTTTCAAACTATGGTCATTTTCACACCTGATAGTCTGGTAGACTCGGTTTGATTGGGGACCAATATTCAGAACATTTGTTTACATTTTCAGCTGGTGCAGAGTTCACTTTTATTGGTCCACATCAGAGTTCACTTTTAGTCCGGGGGCACAGCAGTGCACGCGCTGGAGGTCCGAACCCTGGCCAACATGCCCAGACCCAACACGGCCAGCTCCATCTGGGACTTGTTTGCCAAGAACGGTCTGTCACGTCTGCATGAGCTACAGATGGAAGGACTCAGTCGACATAGCAGTCGATATAGTCATGTGTGGAAGGTAAGCTTTGGCTCACAGAGCAGGTCCTGAGGCAGGAGGACCAGCACCCCATGAGCTCCGACCTGTCCTCCTGGAAGGACCACAGGAAGCCCAGGGGACACCGCTGTGGGCTCTTGACGTTGGAGGGGGAGGAGTGGCAGGTGGTGAGAAGTCTCTACAGCATCGTCACCAAGCTGCTTCTCGCCAGAGTAGACATGATTTCCAGCACCCTGTCCTGGACATTGTACGAGCTGTCTCGTCACCCAGAGATCCAGGCTGAGTTCAGGAGTTCAGGAAGGAGCTGTTAACGGTGCTGGGGGGGGGTCAGATGATCCCTGTGGCCGCAGACATGGCCTGCACGTGTCTCCTGAAGGCCATGGCCAAAGAGGTGCTCAGGTTGTACCCCGTCATCCCTGCTAAAGCAAAGGGTCATTCCAGAAAAAGACATCCAGGTCGGAGGCTGCATCTTTCCTAAAAACACTTTGATCACTTTGTGCCAGTTTGCAACATATCAGGTTCCTGCAGCGTTTTCCAATCCAAACGACTTCCATCCCTATCGCTGGTTCAGCAAGGACCAGACTCATCACCCGTACGCTTCTGTTCCCTTCAGCGTGGGGAAACGGAGCTGCACAGGTCGTCAGATCGCGGAGCTCTACCTTGCTCTCTCACGGATTGTAACTGGGTCCGAAACAAAGCCGCACCCAAGGGGGGGGGTTGCTGTGAAGCTCATGACACAAACCCTTTAGTTCCTAAAAACGTCATCAACCTCCAGTTTATTGAACGATGACCTGCTTTCTCCTGATATTGTCAGTTACGTGTATGAGTCGTCGTCCCCTCCCCTTAATCAGAGCGCACCACTGATTGATGGGCGTGGCAGATGCCTTTAAAGTTGGACATGCGGCTGCTACAAGGTGAAGCTTTGCTCCTCCTGCAGCACGTCAGCTGTTTGTATGGCTGGTGCTCTCTTGGGTTCTGCTCATCTGAGATCCAAAGTGCTGTTTTTTAATCTGAGTGGTTGGTCTTTGGGTGCAACACGTGCACCTGCTGGGTGTTTCTGCAGCCTTGTTGCTCCGCTGGTGTTATTGGCTGGAGCCCTGTGCAGTGCACGGCTACTGCCTTCTTCTGACCTGCTGCTGATCCAATCATTCCCCTGGTAGGCTGCGCTCCCGCTCCTCCATAAGCTGCCAACCATCAAGATATTTTATTATTGTCATTTAACTTGAATCCAGAGCTAATGTGCTTTTTGTTTTTAGGCACGACTGAGCTGTGCATTGCTGTGCTTAACGCTCCAGTGCACAGGGACGCTCTGCTGTCTTTACTTGCTCTACTCCTGTTTTTATTTGTAATTATTTCTATTTTAATATGTTTTTAATCTTTCCTCCTATAGAACATTCACCTGGACCTGCTGTTCCGTGTCTGTTTCTACTTCCTGTCCTCTCAAACCCAGCCAGTTGAAGCAGATGGACACTCGTCCTGAACCTGGTTCTGCTGGAGCTTTCTTCCTGTTAAAGGGAGTTTTTTCTTTCCACTGTCTCCTTTGTGCTTGCTTAGGATGGGAGACTGTGATGAAGTGAAGATTCAACACAATCTGCTGCTTCTTAGATAGAGAACTTTTACTTTTTGGCTTTTCTAATGTGAATGTTCCTGTTCAGTGCCCTGAGACGACGTCTGCTGTGACTTTATATATTAACTGAACTGAAACTGAATAAACAATCATTAAGTGTTTAAACTCCAGTTCTGAGTTATTTCAGAGATTATTGTTTAATTGTACACCAACAAAGGTTTCTGTCTGCTTTGCTAATCTTGGCTCAGTATGGGTTTTACTTTTAGAAAGTAATGTAGTGCAACAAGTGAATTCTTACAGTAACGAGGCAGTAAAGGTTTGTGCAACGTGACATGGCACTTGAGTGACAACCGTCATTAAAAAGATACTTCAATCCTCAGATAAATTAAGAGCTGACGCTCATCAGAACGTCTGACAGCTGGAACAGTTCCATTTAGTGACACCTGTCCAGATGTTTGGACCTTCTGCTCGTTTCCTTTCAGGGTCACAGCTGGAATCGGCCCTCCACCTCATCTGCAATCATTTCAGCAATGGCGAGGGAGGAGGTGGCTGCCGGCGAGGGAGCGTTACGCACGTGGAGCACCCGGCCGCCCACGTCTCCAACCCCCCCATCGAACACGAAGTCATCCACGAGGTTTCCGTCACGGTCGAGGGCCTGAGCTCGAACTCCTGCAGGACCCCTGGACAAGAAATCAAACCGGTTCACAGAAGGTCCGGGGATGATTTTAGTGAATTAGAACTCCCGATGGCATCGGGATGTATCGGTGCACTCTTTGTGTACCTGAGGACGTCGTTTAGTGAGAGCTCAGGGATATACTTCTGCAGGATTTTGATTTGTGCACCGATGAAGACACCTCTATACATTTCTCCAACGCCGTAAGTTATATTCCTCAGTACGAGCTTCTGAAGGCCTCTGCAGGGTGAGAAGACACGGGTTAAGTTTGATGTCGCTTACGCCACAGAACAGAAACGCCGCGGGAACGCACCTGAAGGAGAGCGCGTCTGCAAAGTCCCGAGCGTTGAAGTCGTACGTTTTGTAGCCTTCTCTTTTGAAGGCGAGGACGGCGTTTGGGCCGAGCCAAACGCCCCCGTCCATCCGTGGGGTGAAGTGAACGCCAAGGAATGGGAAGCGGGGGTCAGGAACCTGATAAAGGTTTTACAGAAATCACCCAGTCAGATTCAAACACCAGCAAACTAACGATTATTTAAAAAAATGGCTAAATGTTTTATTAAATAGAACATGTGCTTCAAGTTTTTTTCAAGTTGAAGAAAGAGACAGGTTTCCTTGAAAATGCTTCATACTTTGAACTTTCTTATATACTTTGGCACATTTCAACCACAAACAAAGTCATTTAGTGGAATTTTATGTGACAAATCAACATAAAGTAGTAAATAACAGAAGCAGACAAAAAAAAAAAAAAAAAGACATTTTCTGAGAATTTTCACAAATAAAAACTTGAAATGTGTGATCTTCATTTGCATTCAGCTGTCCCCGACTCAGGACGTCAGGTCTTTTTTCACGGGCTGGACTTTGAAACCAAGCAGAAGATGGAGCGTTTTGTCATGTTTTGTACCTGAGGAGAGTCGAGGCATCATGTGGTGAGACTGGACGTGGAAAAACTAGTTTTAAGGATTCGGCTCCAGCTGCAACACTTCAGGTTTGTCTTCGCCAGCTTTGCACAACTAGACTGAGATTCTCGATGCAGCAGCCTTTCTATTGCTTTACTTATTTTTGATTTGGCCCTTAGGACAAAATAGTTGCCCACCCCTCGATTAGAGCAAAATAAATAAATAATCCAAGCTGAAATCAATACATTTTATTTTAAGAGCGATTATCCCAAATTATTTCAGCTGCTCAAAATTGTTTTAAAGTTTTTACAGACCGAAAGCAAAGAGGTGAAATGAACTCGAATCTGTTGCATTTTCTTCCTCAGAATATTTAAAATAAAGCAGCGTTTGGAGTTGGCTGACTCTGAGAACGCTGCGTTTAGCAGGAAGAACCCATCTTCATGTTCAGGTCAAACTCAGTCTTCAGAACTTACAGGGTAGATGTTTCCTCTGACCAGGTAGCGTTTCTCTGGCTTCAGGACCAGATAGTCTCCTCTAAAAGGGACGATCCTCGGCTCCGGGCTGCAGCCAGAAATCTGTGACAGCCGGTCTGAATACAGGCCCCCGCAGGTCAGGACATAACTGCACCGCACCTCGTTACCCTGTTGGAAAACAAGCAAGTCAAAAATGAGAAATGTTTGCAGCGTGAGCGCTGAACGACTTGACTGAAGAAACCGAGAAGCTCCTGTCCATGACGTGCTTCACTGAGAGAATCTCATAATATTTATGATTATATTTTAATAACCTTGAACGTCTGCCCATCACGTGCCACAGCTACGACAACCTCCATGTCACATCTAGTTTTCTAATCTACCAAACTCAAAGCTGATTAAAGATAATTTAATTCATTATTTACTGACGGTGAATTCATAAAATGTCACATTTACTTTGTTCAACAGAGGAAGATCAAGCAGCACTGAACCAAAAGAGGAGCAGAACAGAACTCAGCTGGGTTGACGAGCGTCTCCCTCAAATTGTTTTCAAAACATATTTAATTACCGTAGTTCCTGGACTATAAGCCGCTACTTATTTCACAAGTTTTGAACTCCGTGGCTTTTACAATGCTATGGATTATTATTTTTTTGGATGCCACCAAAACATTTAGCTTCATCACATCCGGGTGCACACAGAGCTGCCAATACATGTCTCTCTTGTGGGGTTAACAAACAGGTCACAGTCAAGCCAATGAAACGGGGAGGGAAGGAGAGACCTGGGGAGCGGGACCCCCCCTCCACCCGTCTCACATGCTCACAGAGCATTTTGCTTGTAGAGCAGGACAATTTGACGATAGCGATCAATGACTTCCTGGTAAGCTACTGTATTTATTTTTTTAACCAGCCGTGTTAAAGGCATTGTTCAGAAGAACATTTACTGTACGGTATGTATTTGTGTATGTTACTGGTATGAATTTAATTAAAAGTTATACACAGGCATATAAGTACAATTTTATTTATTTATTTAATTTGTTTTGTGCGTGGCTTTATATTCGGGTGCGCTCTATACAACAGAAATTACAGTACTTCAGAGATTATTATACAATCATTCAATGTAAGTGCAAAGTTGCTGTGTGTCATCATGGACCTTCCCTGGCTGATCAGTTTGTTTGCTGTTGTCCTGCACCCGGGGATGTTGACCGTTTCGACTCTGTTGCTACCTGCATTGTTTAGCTTATATCTTAGATCCTTGTGTGCTGTTTCTTTTTCATACTTTATATTTTTGCTATCGTTGAGTGTAACTGGGACCTTAAGTACACAAATTTGTTCCACCTCATGTACAACATGTGATGCAAATGACAATTAAAAAAAATAATAATAAAAAAAAAAAAAAAACTTGAAATTGCTTCAGGGCCCAAAGACACGTGTTTTGCTAAAACTAGCAAAAGAGTCACTAAATTGTGAAATTGGCATTAGACGATGGTCAAAATTTGCAAAACACTAGCTAAAAGACAAAAGCTAAACTAGCTAAAGCTACAGCAGATATAAGCTTACAACTAAACAAGGATGCTAAAGCTTTCAAAGAGCCAAAAGTTTTTTAAGATAAAAAACTAAACGATGAGGCGCCAATGAAAAAAATTAATTAATTTTAAAACGTCACAAAAAGTGCAATTTTATCTATTAGTATTGTGATGACAATAATAATTGTGATAAACTGACATTTTCCTCAGTCTTCTGTTTTCCATGTGTCAGCACCGTCACCTGAACCAGATGTGGCACCAAGGCCAGAGTTTGTTGGGTTAAATATAACGTTAGCATGAAAACAAGAATGGACGGTGCTCGTCTATGAAGACGTCCTTCGTCATTGTGATATTGAGTTCACTGATATTCAGCTGACGATGCGGTTGTGATGCATCGTGTAGCCCTAATAACCCGAACAGCTGAACGTTTGCTAAGGTAGACAAGAGTCCAAAAACCTACAGAAGAAACTGAACAGGAAAACATCTGAATTTTGAATCTTACCTTTTTATCTCTGATCGAAATGGGATATTTCATTCCTAAAAGCAGAATAAAGGGGGACAATGGATTTGTGAACAGACAACAAAAAACAAGTGATGTTATCGATTTAACTTCTGTTCCCTGAAGGAGAGGAACCAGGTACAACACATGAAGTACGAGACATCACGCCCAGCATCCACTTTATATTCAACTAACCCGTCCACGTGGACAGGGTTTCTCTAAAGATACAGTCAAATGTTGTTCAGTGAAATGAAACAGTCATTTTCATGTTCGCAGGTAAGTTGCAGAAACTAACAGGAGGACCGGACGTCTTTCTCCACCTTTTTTCATACTCATTTTTGTCTCATTTGTCTCATTTGTGTCTTATTTTTGTCTATTTCTTGTCTCCTTTAAGCATTTGATTTAGCTTATGGGTCACGAGGTCTTACTTACAAGATAAACGTTTTCTTCTTGTTACAAAATAATAAAATCTTATAAATTATAAAAACAGGTCGATAAATGTCTGACGCGCATCCACACAGAATAACACAATAAAAAAATGAAAGATAAAAATGTTTTTAACTTACTATTTATATACTGTATACTGTATGAAGAGAATTAATCATAGATCCATTTAAACTTTATAAAAATATTATTGTTGCCATCTACTTAAACTTTTTATTTTAGTTAAAAATTGTATAAACAAACCTCACTCCATGGGAATCAAACCACATGCTGACAAATGAGAGGCAGCTGTGCGAACCGCTGCTCCACCCAACATGGAGCCATGAGGACTCGACTAAAAGTTGGATTTTCACAGCAGCTCGTCGTCTTCAGGCGTCTCCATGGATCGTTTTGCTGACATAAACCAAGGACATGATTTATTTTATTTACACTGCTTTAAATAGTTTCACCAGATGAATTATTGAAGGTGGGGGGGGAACAATCATCGTTTTTATAGTTAGAGGGGATTTCAGCCGAGGAGAGCGCCTGTCACTGGTCATCTTCACGTCATTTGTCTAAAGACGTGACGTCCCTTCATGTGTTGCACTGAGTGACTCCACTCAAAGGAAGATACAAATCTTTTTTGATCCACCGTGTTTTTTGATCTGTTTTTTACCTTCAGTGCTCCCGACCGGACTTTCCTTGACTGTGGAAATGTCGCTGACCTCGTATTCAGTAACCACTGTGCCCCCTGCCTCCTCAAAGTCTGCACCGTAGCTGAGAGCCACCACCCTCCAGTCCACGATGCCGGTGTTGGGAGAGTCCAAGGCCAGAATCCCCTGGACAGTCGACGTTTCATTAGCCTCTCCTGACACGCTGCCTTCTGCTCAAAGACAACTAAACAAAGTCTTTACCCTGCAGTAGGGCTCTCGCTCTCTGATCCCCTTGGCGTCCACGATGCTGAGGTCGCGCACGTTGTTCTTGGTGCCGCGGTCATACAGAGCTTTCAGCCTGGGAATCTCCTCCTGCTCCACCGCGACGATTAGCTGCCAAGAAAAAACAGGAGTTTAAAATACACCAACTGGAAACAAGAGAAAGCTAAGAGCCAAAAGACTTTGTAAAAAAAATTATTATTAATAATATTATAATTGAACAGGGTGCGACAGGTGGATGAGAGACCTGATGACAAAAAAAAAACTTAAAAAAACTAAATGCATCAGACTAGATGGACACAAAGACAAAAAGAATGCGTACAGAAATTAAACAAAAACATTAAAGGAGACATTAAAATGAAAAGAAAGCATAAGGAGACAAAATGGACAAAAGAAACATAAAAGGCTAAAAAGAATCAAGACAAGCCATGGAAAGAACAAAGAGACAAAAGACGCACGAGGACACTTAAAAATACAAAAACGATGCGAAATGCCACATAGGGAGACAAAGAAAGTATAAAAAGACAAAACTAAGGGAAGTAAAAGGACAAAAGACAGAAACTAAAAGACAAAATCAGAAATGCAAAGACAAAAGAAAGAATGAGGAGACAAAACAAACGTGTGGACATGAGACAAAAATGATGCTTGTGGGAGCAGAAAGGAACCATCAGGAGACACAAAGGACAAAAAGAAACGAGTCAAAAACGATGCATGAAACTACAAGAATGACATGAAAGAGGACAGAAAAAGAAAAGGCGGCAGAAAGACAACAGAGACAAAATCGTCCTGAAGCGTCTCAGTCCCAGTTTGGTGTCGGCTGCTCGCTCCGCCTGAAGGAAACGGACAAAAAGACGGACGTTATCTGAAGCAGACCTTCCCACATCTCTTGTAAGGGACTCCTTTCTTCTCGCAGTACTCGAACGCTAACGTAGCTCCTCGGACGCACAGCCGAGCCTTGAGGGAGCCCGGGGTGTAGTAGATCCCGCTGTGGACAACGCCGCTGTTATGGCCGCTCTGGTGCGTCGCTGCTCAGACGCACAGAAACAAGAAGGAAAACAATGAGACGTCTCGAGGGACAAAAAAACTTTATCATGGACTCAGGAAACATTAACATCACTTATTAATGAAAGGCAGTGATGTTTTTCCTGGAACTTCGTCAGAAGGTGTGTTTGTGCTCGGTCATGGTGTTTATTTAAAGAGTAACCGGTAGTCACAGGGCTGTTTGGACATGGACCACAGGAAGTGAGGACAGAGCAGCTCCATGTTCCTCTGACTGCAGCTGCTCAGATTATTCAGAAGGTCCACAGGACTGGAGACAACCTGCCTGGACGTGTCCACAAGAGGACAACTGAGGACAAACTGCAGAGACTGACAAGATGATTGATAAGTAAAAAGTCCAGAACAATTTCCAAAGAGAGTAGAGGTGAACTCCAAGGTCAAAGGTCATCTGTGTCAGATCACACCATCAGTCTGTTTGAGACAAAGTGGACCAAGGTGGACACCAGATCATAACAAAGACTGGTTGAGGAGACAAAGCTTCTGGGAGAATGTCCCGTGAACAGATGAGACAAAACTGGAGTTTTTTGACAACCAGTCCCATCAGCTGTGTTCACAGACCCAACACTGGACAAACAACAGAACCCAGTACCTACAGAACAGTGGAGGCTCGGTTCTGTTCTGGACCAGGGTGTCCTGAATCTGAGCAGAGGACGATGAAATCCCAAGCCTGTCCCTCTGGAGTGAAACGTGCTGCTCAGACAGGAAGCTGGGTCTGAGTCAGAGGACAATGATCGTCCAACAAGACAATGGTCCAAAACAAACAACCAGGACTGGATCAGAACCAAACACTGGACTGTTCTGGAGTGTCCTTCTGAGCCCTGACCCAAGCCTGATGAACATCTGAAGAAGGAAACTTCAGACCTGAGACAGCTGGAGCAGACATGAGGAGTGGACCGGAACACCTGCAGTCAGGTGGACCGGAACATCTGAGAACAAGTGGACCAGAACCCTGCAGACAGGTTTAATGCATCAGGTTCAGTAAAGCGACACTGTTCTTGCCTTCTTTTGCTACTTTGAGCTTTTTCCATTTCCCCATTTTGGTGGTCAATGGTCTTGTAAACCTGAGGTTGTGGGTTTGAGCCCAGGTTGTGTCAGTAATGGCATCCAGTACAAAACAGTTTGCTCACTGTGGCAACCTCTGAAGTAGAAACAGCCAAAAGAATAATTTAAAGGTTTTATCTAGGATTTAACTTTTTTTTTAGCTTTGAGTTAGTGTCTGTTACTTTCAGCTGTTCAGCTGCTTCTTTTAAGGTTCAAGGTCGTCGTTCGCACCACATGTGGCACAAGAGGTGGAAAGAAATTGTGTACACAGGGTCCGAGTTACACCCAAAAATAGCAAAAATACAAAGTATAAAAATAAACAGTATATAAGGATCTAAGATACAGTTTAAACTAAGAAATATGTCAAACACTAATAGTGCAAAACAATACACCAAACAGCAGCACGAACATGAGTCTGTGTGAGCAGATGAGTACGAATGAAAACAGCAACGTGAAATAATCAGCAGTATGAGATCAGCAGCACACATCAAGTGGCGGCACAGTGATTCTCCTGGTTAGATGTTCATGAGTCTAACAGCTTCAGGGTAGAAGCTGTTCCTCAGTCTAATGGTTCTACACTTAATGCTCCTCAACCTCCTTCCTGAGGGGAGCGAGGCAAAAGTGTGTGTGCTGGGTGAGTGGGGTCCTTCATGATGCAGGTAGTATGCATACAGTAGAAGCTGAGGATTATCCCCAACGACACTTTAAGAGATAATTGCTGCTCAAGATCTTTGCCTTAAGCATTAATATTAACTGTTAAGGTCAACCCAACAAAGTTGTGTCAGGTTCTCTGGACGTTTTCTTTTTTGTTGTTGTTGAGATGTTTCGTCCTTCATCCAAAGGACTTCATCAGTCCGAGGAGCCACAACAAACTCAGTCGCACAAGCAGCACACTCACTTAGTGGGTCAACCAGTTTGCTGGTGATAAGATGGTTTCTGGAGCCCGCCTTCTCCCTTGCTGACTCCTCTAAGGCAGCCATAGCCATGTTGGGGGTCAACCATTTTGTCTGTTAGCAAAATATCTCCTGAACCACTGAACAGATCACAACAAAACTGTAAGAACATAATAATTGGGTGCACATCTACAACTGGCATTAGAGGCAGCAGATGATGTGCACTCCTTCAAAAATGCAAGGAATTGTATCTATCCAGTGGTTCCCAACCTTGGTCCCCCAGGAACACCATCCTGCATGTTTTAGTAATTTCCCTGCTTTGGTACACCTGATTTGAATGAATAGGTTATGAACAGGCTTTGGCAGAACATGACGAAGTTATTAAATCACTGTATAAGTTGTGATGGAGCAGGGAAACAACTAAAACATGTGGGATAGTGTTCCTTGAGGACCGAGGTTGGGAACCACTCATCTATATAACATAACATCAAATTAATTTGATGTGTTTATTTTGCATTGTTTTATAGTCACACCAACAAAATGTGGGACAATAATAGCTACATTATTTTGTACATCTTTATTTAAATAACTATGCCTGACAAAGTGAGCGTGCACATTATGGTTTAAAATGTGTCTCCATTAGTGTTTTCTGTTTGGAGCGGCTGCTTACCATTTCCTGAACTGTGCTTTGGTCATTTGAACAGCCCATTCATCCCTGAGGCGTTCTCATCAACTACTCTATGCTAAGTTCTGACAACATACCTGAACGCATCACAGTCAGTGTAATAATAACATGGCCTAAACTTATTTTCAGTGGTGGAGAAAGTACTCAAACACTGTACTTAAGTAAAAGTACAAATAAACAGACAAAAATGTACTCTAGTAA
>JARVGV010000673.1:25479254-25492578 GCA_031762435.1 Hypsolebias longignatus
CAGCTGGCTGCTCTCGGCGTGACTAATTAAAACACACCACTGCATCAGCGCGTCTTTGATAACTGTGGCTTTTGTAGAAAAACAAACGCGATGCAACGTTTTATCTTTTCGTTCGAGGTGAAATCAGACTCTGAGTCTGAGCAGAGACCTCGGTGTTAAACGGAGAAGCTCAAACATTTTATTCTATAAAATGAATATTGACGAGTTCCTTCTCTAACTTGAGATGTGACGATCGGCAGGGACTCGGTGCAGACGGCGCCGTCACCTTCAGCATCCTGATCTCCCTCAGCGCAATCTTTTTGATGACGGGGTCGTCGTCGGACTCCACGAACTTCTTGATGGCCACGATCTGTCCCGTGTCTCTGTTTCTGCACTTGAAGACGACGCCGTAGGAGCCCTCGCCGATCTTCCCCATCTTCTCGTACTTCTCCATCCTTGTCAGAAGAACAGTGTTAGGTGTCAAGACAATGTGATTTACTTACACTCACCATGCTCCATAATGTTCTCTGCTCTTTTCTTGTTACTGTGAATGACATTAAAATGTTCATGATCCTTGTTCTACATAATAATCAGTCTTCGTGTGACGTGTGTCAGTAAATGGAGGCAAGAGATCATTCTCCTCGGGTCTGACTGATATAATTACAGTGACGTCTTTCTAACGAGCCCTTGAGAGCCACTGGCTCCCAGATTCCCTCCTGCAGCTGGGATCTGAAAACAGCCAGACAGGGCGGGGGGGGGGGGTGGGGGGGGGGGGGGTGGTGGCACCTGGCTGTTTCTAAAAACAGATTTTTTTAAATCAGGAATTGAGAATGTGTCAGAACCTCAGACAGGTGAAAGCACTGATCTCCTGTGACTGCTGGCTGTTCTCCACAGCTTTGTAACAAATCTGGTGAAGTCTACGCCTGGTTGTTTTGGGAATCCCTTTTGTCCACGACAGATACTTCAGGAGCAGGAAACAGGCGGGACGACTGCGGCTGATCAACTTCATCATCACTTGTTTTATAAATCAGAAAACTGATCTACAAACATATTTTCTGCAAAACTTGAAGAGCTGAACGTTTGTTGAAGGAGGTAAAACAAGCAAACCAGCTGAAATTTTAAAGGAACTGAAAACATTTCAGTGTATTCCTACAAAGTATGAGAAAAATAGAAACGCCATTTCCTGCTAACATCAGTGTGGATGTTTCCTGCTGAATTATTTTTATTTATTTATTTATGTATTTATTTATTTTTGCTGAAAGCTACAGAAGTAGCTGAAACCAGCCGAAATCATTTAATCTCTAAACTGTTAGCTGATATTAGCTGAAAGATGGAAAATAACGCGCACACAAAACTGAAATTAACTGAAGAGTAGCCAAAAAGGCTAATATCAGCAGAAAATAGATGAAAGGAGCATAAAAAACAAATTATTGAAAAGCACAAAAGGCAGAAATGATCAAAAACAGGAAAAAGCTAAAAAATGCATCTCAAAAGTCTGAATGATTAATTTGTATGATTCATCCACACAAAGTGAAACAAGAAGCGTCAAAGTTACAAGCACTGAAGTCTGAGCGCACGTTTCCTGACCGAGGAGCGTTTTAATGAACATTAACAGGTAAAAGTGCAGAATAAATGCAGCCGTAGTTTAAACACTGAAGGAACTGAAACAGGCTCAGCGTTTATGCTGATGTTTACAGATGTTTTTATTTTCTGAACGTTTCAAAGATTTGTCTCTACTGAGATCAGTTTTCAGCAGAACTCGTTCTAAAGTTTCTGCTGTTTCAGCACGTCTCAAAACGTTCGGCTCATTCAGGAAGTTCCTGCTGTGACTTTGGGTGTTTGTGTAATTTTCACTTTTTGAAATATTTAGCTTCTTCAGCCGTGGTGCTGCTCATTTCAGCTTTTCTTCTGCTAAATGCAGCCTTTCTATTTTAGCTTTTTCGGCTACTTTTTATGTATTTTCCACTAATTTTAGCCTTTTGTCCCCACTTCTTTGTCAACCTTAACTGCTTCTTTCCAGTAATTGCAACCTTTTTACTCCTTTCCGCTCATTTCAGCTGTTTTTTTCTTTCAGTTTCACCTCTTTGTGTTGAGCTTTTTATCCTCTTTCCAGCTTTTTTAAGCAAAATTCTGTTCATCTATTTTTAAAGGTACTTTCCTGCTAATTTTAGCTGCTTCTGAAAATCTTTTTGCTCATTTAGAATAATTTAAACTTTTTTAAAGCTTTTCCAGCTACAGTACTTTCTTTTGCTAATTTCAGATTATTTGTAATCTGTTAAGCCTCTGTTTCAGCTCATGTGCTCTTTTCAGCCTTGTTCCAGCTGTTTTCCTGCTGTTAGTGATTGATTAAATTCAGCTCTCGTTAAGAGTTCAGTGATGAAACCTTTTCAGCTGTTTCCTCAGCAGACTCTGCTCCACGGATAGATGGAGTTCTTCTGAGCAGCCACACTGCAGCTCGTCCTGCAGGGACCAACATGTTTAGGTGAGCTCTCCAGCAGGTGGGTGGGGGGGAACACTACACCTACACCTGCCTCCCCACAGTTGGGCTTAATGAAGCATTTGCATTGCACACTCTGAGCTCATTTTCCTGCACAGACTCTCGCTGAACAAATAAAACAGAAACACAACTCATTCACAAACAATTCAAAGGAAATGTTCGAGCTGGACTTTTGAACTTTAGATTGTGACTTTAGATAAGAAGAACAGCAGCTGTGTGGTCCACCAGAACCAGCAGAACCCCCTCATGGTACCAGGGATCAGATTTTCAGAATAAAAGGAAGAGTTTGGACTCACTGGTTTGCAGATGTTCTGATCCAGCTCCTCGTCCTCCTGCAGACGCAGATCTTCTGCTCACAGCTGCACGAGCTTCAAGGCACCAAGTCCCACAGGGTCACCCCCACTTCCTGACAGGCTTTTCAAAATAAAACAGTCTCTGCTGCAACAATGTGAATAAATTCCACGCCGTCTTCTGGTGATAAACATAATCATTGTTTTTGTATTTAACAGACAGTCCAGTAAAAGTTTAAAGCAATCGAAGCTTCAACTTTTTGTTTGCTCCTTGACACGATTTTAGCTTTTAATCAAAACTTTCAGCTCATTCAGGAGACGGTGACTTCAAGCACTGAGATAAAGTTAGACGTGGTAGTAGCCGGTAGTCATCCTCAACACAACTGCAGAGTGCCAACAGGTCTAGTGATGTCTTGAAGTTTTAAGACTGTGGGGAACAGAATTCACAAGGTTGGACCAAAACAACGTCCTCCGCATGAGACGCTCAGTTTAAACCTCCTGCGGGCGATGTGCATTCCTTCAACGGCTCTCAGCAGGCGTGGTTGCTTTTATTTTGAAGGGGAAGACCACCGGATGTCTGGTTTAGAGTGTCATCTGGGACCTTCACTCGTGCTGTATCTGGTTTCCACGGTAACAGCTGACTCCGCCCACAGGGAGAGAACAGGGCTGTTTACACACCAGATTTGTTTTGTTCTTTCCTACATTAGTAAGTGTCTAACCTGCAGCCTGAGTGGACATGAAAACATTCAGCTCAATCGGCAGACGGCTGCTGTTTTGTTTTTGAAGCTTCTCCAACTATGGTCCAGTGGAAATGACTTCAAGTCTTTTAAAGCTTTATTTTGAAACACGAGGTTTAAAGTAAGGAGCTGTGGGGCTTTCTGTTTCCAGACCTGAGCAGATGTGACAATGCATCAAGAATTATTGTGCGAATCTTTCTAAAGCGTTCAGACTCTTCACATCTGCTTCATGATGCAACTCGTTCAGCAACGTTTATACACTTTCAACTCTTTACAACACGATTCCCTGTTTATTGTCACGGTCGTGTTATTTTAATCCCCCACACAGAAACCTTTGACTTGCTGGAGAATAAGAAACTAACGTTTGGTATTGGTAACATTTATTCTTTTGAACTTATTTAATTTACACATATTTTTCTAAAATAAATACTTTTTTCAAATACAGTACTTCATAAAAATGTCCTCTTTGAATCTGGTCACTGAACCTGCTGAGGTGGCACCAAAACTAAATTTTTGGATATTTGTGGTAAGGAATCATCTTGTGATGCACACAGGTCAACTTGTTTTTTATTACACTTCACTTTTTTTTTAATTTTTTATTTTTTGGGGGGGCGTCTATCTGGAAGAAACAGTCTTTCGTTTCATCGTTATGCTGATGATTGTCAGATTTATCTGCTGTTATTATTATTATGCTGTTTATCTCCATCTGCCCCTGTACAGCACTTTGGTGTGCACTGTCACTGTTTGAAATGCTTTATAAACAGTGGTATGGTACATTATGTGGTATGGTACATTTCCAGGTATCTCTTGTAAATGAGTCCTCGAGGCTCAATGAGATTAACCTGCCTAAATAAAGGTTGAATGAATATTATGGTGTGGTTAAATCCCAATAGTCACGCACATTTCACCCTCCGTTAAAAATGTCTTGACATCAAGGAATCATCTTCTGATGCACACAGGTCGACTATTTTTTTAATTTACAGTTCACATTTCTTTTCTTTTTTTTTTTTTTAAGGGGGCTGTTGCCCCCCACTGCTCCCCCCCTAGTGGAGCTCCTGGTTCATGCTGCATTTCCACAGAAACCTCCGTTCATCTAGTTTTGGTCTCGTCAGCCTTTTGGCTGAGTGTTCTACGGCGACGTCAGATTCAGAGTTCTGCCTCGCCGAGACCAATTAGAGCAGCTCAGTCCGAGGGGAGCGGGTCCGAACAGGAAGAGAACGGAAACAAACGCTCACCCGTCTCCAGCGCTCCCAGCAGAACCGCGATCCGTTGCTCCCGCCTCACAACACGAGCCACAGCTCGTGTCGCCACATTAAAGCTTTTATTACAAACAAGGTAAACTTGAAACATTTTTCAGAGGGAATGCAGATGAAACCTAGCGTCGCTCCTCGTTTTGTCTTTTTATTTTAAATAAAAAACATGTACAAAAGTGCTTAAATGGTGCAAATATTAGGAAGTAAAAGGTCAATAAAAGAAGAGAAGACATACATCATGTCCAAGTTCTAAAAACGACGTTACAAAGCAGTAAAAATAACGTTGCTCCGTCAGCGAATGGAAACCAAACGTTCCCTCTGAAGACGAGGTTCATAAATACTGGTTCAACTCCCACAATGCTCCTGGGCGTTAAACCACGGTAAAACCTCACGCTGCCGGTAACGACCCGCTTAAAGACTATTATTACTCTCCCGTTGTCTATAATACAATCACTGTGAGTTTTAATGGCACTTTAGTCGAGAAGCCCTGGAGGAAACTGGACTCACTTCACAGTACAGTCATAAAAACACTGCTCCAAAGTTCTTTTGAGCGTTTCTGCTCCGGTCCACGTCGACCTCCTGATGAACGCTGGTCCTCAAAAGTCCAGAGGTCAGCACCAAATCTCCCAACAATCGGGTCAAAGCTGCAGGTCCAAACCTGGAGGTTCCTCCCAGACTGAGCTGCTCCTCACGGTGAGAAGAGGAGCTGGTTCTGAAGGAGGCTCAGTAACTGTTCTCATGACCCGCGAGGATGTAAATGTTCTTCAGGATCGAGGGTTTGTCAGTGGGTCGGCTCTCCAGAACCACCACCCTGCAAGGAAACACAAGTGTGGAGTTATTTAACCAAGCGGTTAGAAAACTGATGGAAAATCTTCACCGTCATCTCCAGGGTTCTCCAAGACATGTCCTCCATGACATGTCCTCCATGACATGTCCTCCATGACATGTCCTCCATGACATGTCCTCCATGACATGTCCTCCGTCCTCCTTAATATTTATATTTCATTTGACAAAATTAATCATTTTAAAAATACTTCAAATTAATGACAACCCATTTAAAAGCATAAAACTAAGTAACGGTGCGTGTGTAAGTGTTCACCCCCCAACACTGATGACATCAGTTCCAACATCAGGTCTGGATCCAGGGTCCTGGTCCATCGCACTCCTGGACGTTTTGTTCATTCTTCGTGTCCAAACGTCTCCAGCTCCTTCAGGTTGGACGGTGTTGTTTCTGTCCAACGGTCTTTAAACTAAGACAGAGATCCTCAGCTGGACTGAGTTCTGGACCAGTCCAGGACCAGAGGAGGGTTCTTCAGCGGTGTGTTCAGGGTCATTGTCCTGCTGCAAGGACGACCTCCGTCTCAGATCTTTGAAAGACTCCAACAAGTTCCTCAAGAATTTTTCAGTTCTTTGCTCCATTGTCCCTTGAACCTGTTTCCCCACAGCAGGATGCTGCCACCACCGTGCTTCACTGTAGGGACGAAGTTCTCAGCAGGACGGGAGGTGGTATGATTGGTCTCCTCTAACCACAGCACCTTCTTACACAGGCCTGATGTCTTCTTCCTGTCCACTCGTCCATGAAGTCCAGCTCTGAGCAGATCCTAGTGGTCCTCTGGACAGATCCTCCATCTTGGATTTTAATGGGATAATCCAACTTTCAAAATAAACCTTTTGTTGGACAAATGGCAGTCGGAACCTTACGTATTTTATTATCATGCTCACAACGTGCACGGACACAACGTGCACAGATAGATGGAGGGTGTTTCCAATTCCCCTTGTTCTCTCTGTGATGAGGGACGATCAGTCGTAGATGAATTTCCAACGATTACTGTCAAGAGTTTCATTAAAACCCACTTAGTATGTCAGGAGGTATTTTGCTAACACTACAAACATGCATGTGCAATAGTCGACCACCTTCTTGCCTTTGCAGAAGCAGACAGCAGAGCAGAGCGGAAGCCTGATCTTTAACACGGAGCTGACAGCGGGTCGTGTCGGGCACGTCGACGTGTCGGTCGTGCACGTTGAGCAACACAACGATGTCAGATCAGGACAGGGGTGAGCGCATCGTCACATACAATCTGTCTGCTGGTGACAGGAGAGCAGCTGAGCTACAGCCGGTACCGTCCGGTCCAGTAGATGAAATTACAGAGCTGAGGAGAGACACTCAAACCAGGCTGGCAGTGCCCAGGCACCAGTGAATAAAACATGGGGGGGGGGGCTGGGCGACGCTCTGGTGCCACAGGTAGGGCAGCGTACCCTGTGGAACACCATCATCAGTTCACCCTTCAGTCAAAACCCTCACGTGTCAGATCAGCTGAGGCCAAAGGGTAATCATGTTTTGCTTGATAGAAGACGTGTCATGAAGCAGCAGACTGTTGTTCACGGCGTCGAAGAATCAGATGATCTGTCAGAAGCTCCAATCATCTTGGAGCACAGCGACACGACGCTGTGAGCCGATGTCCCCGCCTGGCACCCGGGTGAATTCAACAACAGTTTTTACCACAGGAAGCTCAGAACGGGGATTGATCTTCTCTGAGTTGCTGGTTGTTCTTCAAAGCTTTGGAATAAATCTGACGAAGTCGACACCTGGTTGTTTTGGGAATCCTTTTTTTTTTTTCCACGACACATTGTATCCTCCTCCAGGAGCAGAGGAGGAGCCAGGGGGTGGTCATGGCCGACACATTGTATCCTCCTCCAGGAGCAGTGGAGGAGCCAGGAGGTGGTCATGGCCGACACATTGTATCCTCCTCCAGGAGCAGTGGAGGAGCCAGGGGGTGGTCATGGCCGACACATTGTATCCTCCTCCAGGAGCAGAGGAGGAGCCAGGGGGTGGTCATGGCCACCAGAGAATGATCTTTGGCTACCTCTATCGTTTGTGGAAATTCAACTTTTAAGCAATAAAAAAATTAATTCTTACACCTAGATGCAGCCACAAACCTGAAAGGAGGTCGGCACGTTGCTAATTTTTCAAGTCATCCAACTCAAAAGATTAATATATAAACATTAATGGTGGTGGCCATTTTGTATTTTAACACTGCAAACCCCACAGGCTGTACCGTGAGGTGTAACAGAACCCAAAGATAACTAACATCTTCTTCTATTAACTAATTAAATAAATCTGGATGGTTGGGGGCTGGTATGATGAGAATGAATTCCCCTGACATGAATGTTGTATGAAATTCTGCTCATCTGGTCGCCTGAAAGCTTTACAATAACTTTAAATACACGTCTTGTAAAAAATCAGAATGTGACACCTGTTTTAAAATGTGGGTTCAGTTTAGAGGCCATGTTGCCCTGAAGACACTGATGATGCTCAGACTGCATGGAGGTTTTTTTCTGCATCCATATTGGACAACACTTTCTAGTTTTGCTTCTACTAACTAAATCCTGTCAACAACAAAAAAAAGCCTTCAGATAACTTCAAGCATGACGCAATGTCTGTAGCTCGTCCTCAAACCATCCTGACTCTTCCTAATCCCTCAGCTTAATAAGTGTTTCCTTCAACAAGGAGCCAGTTCTTCTTTACATCCAAATATTTTGAACATTTCAAATCCCTGCTCTGTGTTTAAGAACTGTCCTGGAGAGATCTGGGGGTGCAGGTTTTAAAGAGGGTCCACAGATCTTAAGTCTGTGCTCAGCAGAGTTTCATGCACCGTCAGATCAACGGAGCTCACTAAAACCAGACTTACAGAAATATTCAGCACAGTTCCCTCCATGTGGATTTGACCTTCATGAAGAGGATCTGGTCTGAATTTTTCTTATGTGACTGGAAATGATTGCTCCCATCGTCTTCGTGACAATAAGAGAAGGATGAAGAGACAAACGTGACAGTAGATCCACCAGGGGTGAACAGACTTGTTTGGTATCCAGGTAATGGAAAAACACAAAGACCCAAGGGAGGGGCCGGACTTGATCTAATGAAATAACTAAAATGCTCCGAGACGAACTGATGTCAGAGACAAGTTTAGAACCAAACGATCTTTTCCCCAATTAGTTTGTTCAGAGGTTAATCCCAGCTGTGCACACGTAGCTGTTTGTACCAACCTGTCAGAGCCGAGGAGGCGGAAGACTCTGCTTGGATCAGAAATCTCCTGAGTCACCTAGAAATGAAAGAACATCAAGACTTGTCAGCTAATCTGAAGGTACAGGGGGGGTTAGAAAACACAGCTCCACATCATCACAGAGGCTCTACGTTGTCTCTAATCTCACCTTCTGCTCAGCCAAAACAAGAAATACTAGCGTTCTAGATGAAAACATCAACCTCTGATTTAAATAATAAAAAATATAAAACTGTTTGTGCGAGCCCCAAAACTCAAGACTGTGAGAACCACCTTGAAGCAGTTCCAGCATCAAGTCTTGACGGGTCCAGCTCCATGATCTTGGTCCGTCTAACTAATTTGGAACGTTTTCTGCATACCTACATGCTTTCAGCGTGGTGTTAGTACAAACAGCGTCGCTGGTCGTGACATTATTTGGAGACGATGTGAACGAGCGAGGGTCAAGTTAATTAGACAATAAAAGGGTGCACCCCACAGACAGAAACCTCGTTAAGTGTCCTCTAGAGACCTGTCTTCTCTGTGTCCCACCAGAGCCCGTCTGAGGACCTCACTGAGCCGTTCACATAGAAGCGGTGACAAACTGTACCGGGTCGGGTTCTAGGTTTAGTCTGAAACAATGAAGTGGTCCTCCTGAGCATTTAGACAACCCACCGCTGAGCAAGACACTTATTTTCTGATTTTAGGGTAAATTTTCAACAAAACAAGAATCACACAAAATCATGACAAAGACTTTAATTTTCTTGGAATGAATCCAAAAAAGGTTAAACTAAATAAACTTGACGTCTGTTCTGAAGCCATTTCTCTTCCCCTCCAGGAGGTTTCATCAGTTCAGGAATGTCTGCAGGGTGGAGCTCCAAGCTGGTTCAGCTGCAGGTTAGACTGTGACTACTCATCCTCACAGTGGAGGCTCATTAGGATCTTTGTCCACTCGGTCCATACAGATGTTTGGGTCACCTGCATGAAGGTGTGGATTGGACTGGAGCTGAGCTGGAATCAGCTCTAACGCTTCATGACGCTGAACTTGGAGATTGTCTGTTTTCACTTTTTTTTTTAATTGACGTAAATGTCTTCCTTAACCCCCACCCCCCACTGGTCTGGACCGGTTGGTCCTCAGCAGAGTGTCCCTTATCGTTGAGGTGTAGGTGGACAGTTGAGTCTGCTCCTGAAGAGCTGCTCTCCGGTGTTGAGCCATGCATCTGTGGAGATGTTTAGTTTCTCCATCATGGAGGCCTGAATGTTCCTGCAGACACCACCCAGTCTGGGTTTGTCCTGAACATGAACCAGGAAGGAACGACAGACCTTTAATCACCTGCTGCCTTTCATGCCACAGTTTTAGAAACTAGTCCACCCTGCAGGTCTAAATGCTTCACTCCAAATTTGACTGAGATCTGATTTCACTACGTGCTTCTTCACAATACATTTTAACTCCAGAGTCATCAGACTCCAGGGTGAACCACCTACGGCCCTGAAGCGACCTTCGTTCACAGAAGACGACATGAAGTTTCAAGCAGCTTGCTGTGTTTACATGTTAGTGCGTTTGGATCAACTCTGATGTTGTTGTGAGCTCAATCGAAGCCGACAAAACGAGGTTCTGCTGTGCTTGTTCCGTCCACATTTACATTTGACCTCACTGCTTCCAGCCGACTGCTGCAGAGATGAACTTCTGGAATCTGAACGTTGTGCTCAAAGTAGAGGGAAACTGAAAGTTTGAACCTCATCGACCTGTAGCTCGCAGAACCGTCGCCTCTCTGCGAGAAGGTTGCCCATCTCGGGTCACAAGGTGCAACAAGGCTCTTGGTAGCGTAAAAGACTCGTCGACAGGTCATGAATATTTGCTGACAGATATGAAACGGTTGGAGGGCGACACCTGCGAGGTGCAAGCCTTGGCCTGGCAGAGACCTGATCCGTTTAAGTTAATGAAAACAAAGTCTTAGGTGTTCGATGGAGCGCCCACCCGAGTCAAGCGTGGATCGCCGAGCCTGACCGCCTTCCCCTCAGCACAAGGATCCTAACGAGACAAAGGTTGAATAATTTATCGCCCCTGTTGTGCGACAGGTTGCGTTTATGACTGTACATAAATTTTACATGACATTTCAGAAATCCTTGCTATGGGAGAACTTCTGAGCTGAACGCAGACTTGGAAAATGCCTTTTTGTCTCGGCCGAACGCTCGAGGACCCCGGCCGGCTTTCAGGTGAGCGCCTCCTCTACGGCCGTATCACTTTTCATCAACAGAGAACGCTTCACCTCCTCGTGATCTCTTGATATTTTACTGCGCAGCTCAGCTTGACTGATGAATGAAAAGGTGAATAAAGTCATCACACGAAGAAACGTCGTCTGGCTCCACTCAAAACTAACCCAGACAACAGAATTCTACAGAAATGGTCAAGAACTGAAGGTTTCAAACTGTTATTGACGAAACTAATCAATAATTTTTAACTAATAGTGGTTTTAAAAGGGAGGATAAATGTAAACAAGGATGTAAAAAAGGATTCTTTGTTAATTTAAAATATGTTTTAGCAGCTGAATAGATGCAAATCATCAGTTTCTTTTTGTTAGTGGATCCTTTAGATCTTACCTCGTTAGACTTGAAGTTCTTTCCCTGCATGCCGTGTTCCCAGAAGGCCAGGACACTGTCCTGAAGGCACACTGGAAAAACACACAGGTGTTAGCACGTTAGCGGATAACGCTTACGCAAAGTACTCGACGCCTCGGACGGTTGCATCCAAAACAAAATCACCAGAGGGGGTGAAGACTTTTACAGGCGCTGCACTCAAGAAGTAAAATTAAATTAAGAAATCCATAGAACTGAAAACTGTGAAGTAAGATTAACATAAAAAACACACACACACACACACACACAACCACAGTACAGTTTATGCAGACGAGGTGAAAATGTGTGCTGCCATCTTGGAAGGTGCTTCATGGCACCTTTAAGTTGCAGCCAGCAACAGACCACAAGTATCTGAGGAAAAACACTAGATCAACCAAGAAGCACAAAGTTTTGTCATTAAATGTTATAAATGTTGGAACCTGAACTTCAAAGTGGAACACATTTACCTTTGATCTTTAAAAGTATGAGTCAAATACTTTGTATGACATCATTTGTAGCACTTGTTTATCACAGCTGCAGCTTGTTGTGAAGCTCATTACAGTCTATTCTTCTCTGCTCAGTGTTTTTCCTGGCATTATACAAGCAGGGCACCCTCCCCCCCCACCCCCCACCCCCAACAGAACCGAGTGCCCTGCCTACCGAACTGAACTGTCACCCCCCCACCCCACCCACCCACGTCAACAACTGCCAGCATTGATGTAGCAATACAGACATGCTAGCTAAAAACTAGAGGAGGCGCTCTGCTTCCCTCAAGTTGACCAGTCTCCCACCACAATCCCCCCCCACCCACCCCCGAAACTGTCGGTACAAACACAGACATAACCACCCCCACCCCAATACACACACACCCCAGATTGATAAAAATCATGGAAAAGATGATCCGTTCCCACCTCGTCGACAAAGATAATGGAGGAAATGAGCGCCCTGTAGCTAGGCAAGCGCTCAGGGCAGCTAGCTTAGCACTACATCGAGCTACTTGTCGACAGGGAGGAAGGACAGTTTGGTTGTGTAGGCCGGGTGCTCGGTTCTGTTGACCGGGCAGGGTGTCCTCCTTGTATAACGGAAGGGGAAACGCTGCATTTGATGTTTGTATTGAAGTGAAATGGAGCCACTTTATGTGTTTAGACTGAAGACACAGCATGTAGCTCACACAAGGTGCTAATAAATGGCGCTTTGCCTCTGGCTCAACTCTCATCAGTTCTGCATCGGACCAGTTAAGGTCCTGCCCGCTGCCGGTACCGCCCCCGGTTCCTGGGACCACCTTGTTCATGGTTTCAAGCGAACTGCTTCAAGGTGAAAAATTTTACACAAGCAGACAGCAGCTGTTGATTTGGCCAACGGAGCGACGTCACCAGATGACCCACTCAACAAAACTGCAAACTAGATCTGAACCTCCTCTTCCTCTGATCCAGTCGACGCTACAAGAAACAAACTAATTTACAAAAAGATATCAGAGATGATGTCACAGCACGGCTACACCCAGACTTAGAAGCAGTGCCGAGATAAACTGAAGAAGTTAAAGTCAGATTATCGGGCGGTAAAGGACCACAACGGGCGGAGTGGCTCCAACACAATGACCAGTTACGATCCCACTCACAGAGCGAGGAAACAAGTCACAGCCACCTCCCCTGAGAAGAATCGAGAAGACAAGAGTCGAGTGGAGTCAAACTTAATGGAGAAGCAGCTAATGTAAAGTGGGCAGTGATGAATGTAGCACTTAGCAAGATGGCAGCTGCAATTCTCACCTAGAGCCATCAGTGGCCACTGCAGTCCATTTATTTTTCAGTGGTTGGGCTAAACAGAACTTAAAGGTCCACTGCCATGAAATTTGAACTTTGCATAAAATGGCACAACATATATATCTTGTCTGATTGAACTATGTTCGTTTTTGTAAACA
>JARVGV010000673.1:25496362-25516832 GCA_031762435.1 Hypsolebias longignatus
CTCCGACTTACGGCAGAATCGAGTTACGAACGGTCCTTAGGTCCGGAACCCGTTCGTAAGTCGGGGACTACCTGTACCTGTATTTGTATTTCCAAAGGTTTCTTTGTTTTTTCATATTCAAGCTGCTCTCGTGTCTGCTTCGGTTTACTTCAATAAATGCTAAAGAAATGAAAGAATGAAGATCAAACATGGTAGTAGTTGAGAAATGTATAAAACAGTTTAAGTGGAAGAGAAACAAACTGACCTTTATGAGCATGAACCTCTGCATGGGCTCATACCACTGCAACAGGACAATCCCAGACTGAAGGGCCCCACACAGATACTTGTGGCCCGTGTACGGGTTTCTTACTGTACAGAGGAAAGAACATGTCCGTGCTTCAGTTGGACATAAAACTGGCCTCAACTTTCATTCATAAATCTGAGGGGTGCACGATACGTGTGTTTGTGCTGTGTATTTGGGACAGGTTCATGAAATGAATGGAGAAATAAAAGAGTGGGGAGAGGCCACTCACCGATGCAGCATTTATGACAGCCCTTTGTGTCGGGGATCTTTGTCGTCAACGCAAAGCGCCTGAGGGGGTGAGAACAAAGAAACACAAGTTGTGAAGACCACACCTCTTAACGGACCTAATGACATCTAGAATCAGGGGTGTCGGCATGTTTCTTCTTTGTGTTTCATCGTTGTTACGCCAAAAACAACAAACTGCAAACTACGAGTGTAGAAAAACATTTAATTAAAAAAAAAAAACGTAACCTGATCCTGTGACTCACAAACGGCCGAGCATTCCCTGAAGGAACACACGCCACCCGTCGTCTTTCATGCCAGGGTTTTAGGCTAAAGGCTGGTTTATGGTCCACGAGAAACGGCCCATCCTCAAGTCTCACTGTACGTTTCCTTTCCTATCACCCCCTGACACCCCGTCTTGTGCACTGCCCCCAGTCAGAACTGGTTCTCAGTAAAGCCTGGATTATACTTCAAGATGTAAACCAGCGGATCTGTCGTTGTAGTTTCAGACGTTTTGTCTCGCGAAGTGTTTATGGTCCAGAAGAAGACAGCACTGACACTGTAGCACATGTCACATGCATAGCTAAGCATATAAACGCCAGCAGTGATGGCGAGATAGACGGGTTTTTTTTTTTCCCCACTTGAAAATGTATTTTCAGACAGTGGCTACAGGAAGTGGACCATTTTTAGCAGAACGACATGCACAAGTAGCATGTATCATGCTAGCAGCATGCACTGTCCTGTATAAACAAACACGCCCATGAAGTTCTGACCAATCACAGAATGTGCACCGCATAGGCTGCAAGACAAGTTCTGACTGGAGGCAATGTACAAGACAGGGAGACAGCGGGCGGTAACAGAAGGAAGCTACAAAATGTTCGTCACGCAGCCGCGTAGGCGAGACGTAAGACTACAAGTATAAACCAGGCTAATCGTTGTGGGATTGGTCAGAGCCTCAGGGTTCCCAGCATCTCATGGAAATAAAATTAGCTGAGTGTTCCCTGAGTAAATCCTGAAATTTAAGGAGATATTTCAGTCTGATGAAGCACTCAGAATCTTAGGTGGTGGGCGGAGTCATGTGCATACGGCTGTAGCACATAATTCTTGATTTCCAGAGTCGTTGGTATCCCTGAACGTCATCGGTGTGTTCATGTCAAGTGGCTGCAGTCAGCTGATCTCTGAGCAGCGTCTGCTGAGGAGCTGCGAGAAACTGCAGACAACGAGTCTGTTCCAGTAAAAATGATAAAGAATGTAAATTCAACTAGTAAAGGTAGCCAAAGAACTCGTGGAAGAAGATGGGACGATGGTGGCGAAATCTTTGACTAATTTACAAAACAGCGTTTCTCCTCGGTTGACAGATAATATCTGATGTTCCTCCTCCCTCATCAGCAGGAAATAAACTTTGACAGCAGCGCAGTGTGTGACGATCCTGACTGCAGTGGGAGGATTCATCAGGATTTCTACCCCACAAAATGAAATTTTATATATATATACCGGTATATGAAATATTTGTGAGAAAACGCCTGTTTACGATAACTTCAGCTACAGCCGACGCGTTACATCATGCTGAACCCTTAAACCATATGGTGATCAGAAACAATGGGAGTTTTAGCCGTTATGGTCAAAACTTTAAAATAATAAATAATATCGTGAGATGTCACGTTTAGAGTTTGAGTTGTGAACGACTCATCCACAATCATTTTAGCACAATGTCTGAGAAACTGACTGAATTATTGTTTTTTGTGATTTCTAAGGAGAAATGGTCGAGGCGACCATAGAGCAGGCTCCAGATGTTAATCATTTCTGAAGGTACATTAAATGATTATTTCCTGGGAGTTTCATTAAAATATGTCCATTAGTTCAGGAGATGTTTTAGTCCGCCACTTTTATTGTCCACATTCGGCTTTTAGCATCTTGAGATAATAAACCAAATAAACCTTTTTCAGAAAGTCTACTTCAGATTCAATATCAGGACTTTTGATCTCACCGTAGCCAAGACTTGTCGGGGAAATGATGCGTCTGGAACTGAGCCACCAGGCCAGACTTCTTCAGCTGCTCAAACAACCCGATGAGATTGTGGGAGTACAGCTGGAAGGATCGCCCTACAGACAAAAACAAGGTTCCCTAATATCACCTTCAAATGTATAAACAGGAGCGGACTGATGTGTGTTTGTGAGAAAACATGGCCGAAAGAAATGACAGCGCTCTCCACTCATGGTCACGTGACGTAGAAACACTGCAGACGTATCGAGCACAGGGTGTTTTAGCGTTTAAGCTCAAAGAAACCTGGAAAACCACATTAAATAATTAGGGCCCACAGTTCCTGTGATAATGACTCAGGTGACAACCATCGTCCTGACGTGGAGCGGGGCGTTATCGTCACTTTGCTCAGACTGAAGACGCAGCCAGAGAAGTGCGGTTGCTGGATTTGAGCAATGGACGAGTCGGGTTCAAAAGTGAAATCAGCCCTATGTGTCTGCTTCAAACATTTCATCGGAGGTGAAGGATCAAAACATGGCCGCCCCAGTCCTGTCCCTGAACGTTGCATCTGAAAAGTATCCACCTCTTACACATTTTGTTGTGTTACAGCCTTCCTACATGGAATAACTCTTTTTTTAATTCTCCTCTACACACAGCAGCTCATAATGATGTGAACAAGTTAATTTTGAATAACGTGCCTGAAGCTCGGCACGCCTATCTTTGGACAGCCCACTTCTCCTTGCAGCATCTCTCACGCTCCATCAGGTCAGTGTCGGCGCATAAACGATCTCTCCAGAGACGTTCAACCAGGTTCAAGTCTGGGCTCTGGCTGGGCCCCTCCAGGACCTTCACGGAGTCGCTCTTGACATCCCAGCTGTGTTTAGAGTCGTCGTCCTGCTGAACGATGACACGTCGTCGCCCCAGTCTGAGGTCAAGAATGCTCTGGAGCAGGTTCTCATCCAGAAACTCTGCACATTGCTGCATTCATCTTCCCCTCTATCCTGACAAGTCTGCCAGTTCCTGCAGCTGAAAAACATGCCCACAGCATGATGCTGCCACCACCATGCTTCACTGGAGGGATGACACTGCAGGCTAAAGGAACAGGACACATCGGTTTTGAGCTTCCTGCTGATGTCCATGTGATTTCTTAGTTTCTTTACTTTTTAATACATTTGCAAACATTTAAAAAACTTGTTTCCACATCGTCATGTGGGGGTGGGGGTGTTGTGTGTAAAAATCTGAGGTTAAAAAAAGGCTGTAACATAAGAAAATGTGGAAAACGTGAAGCCCTGTGGATACTTTCTGGACGCACTGGACAGTAAAACTTATAAATCTTTCCACTGAATGTCTGATTGAAGCCATGTGAGCTGTACGAACATCCTGGTTACTCGTAAGTTACTCATGAGAGGGCGGCGGATCATCTCTGTAAATGACGTCATGAGTGGAGCGCACTACCTAAACATTTTCTTTCCCCCCGTGAAGCAGTCTTAACATACAGAACGGTTAGATGTGAACAGAGCTAAAACAGAAGTGTGATGGTGATGATGATGATGAGGGGATTACCTTCTGATGAAGCCAGTTAGTAGAATATCAAGCCAGGCAAGAGGAGGAAGGAAAGAGGAGAAGAGAACAGGTTAAGAATGAAGGTCAAATCACAAGTAGACCTATCAGTAATCCCATCCTGGACTGAGAAACAACAAAAATCAGGTGGTCCTAAATCAAACTGTGGTTTCAAACAAGAGCTCGTCTTTCCATCTCTTAAACAAACAAACCTCTCCTGATCCTGCAGCTTGTAAACACTATAACCTGTCTTGTTTTTTTTAGCAGGAAAACAGATGTGCATCACTCATACGTCACCGTGTGGCCCTGAACGTGACAGTTATTTTAGGGTGGAAGATACAGGAGTCTGCGCTGCCTTCAGGGACAGCCAGATAACACAGGACAAACAGGCAGCAGGTTATGACACAGGGCAGTAAAGCAGGAGGCTGTGATAAGAACGTCACCTACCTGACAAAGACATCAGGTTGTTGTTGATAACGTACAGCCACGTGCACTTCCTTGGGAAAAGCTAACAAGGGAAATAAAATTAAAAAATACCATGAACACCTCGTTTACCATGAGCTCTGAATACTAATTAAAAAAAAGAAAATTGAGGTTTCCATGCAGAGGTGGACTTCTACTCCAACATCTCGTTGAATTATTCTGAGCTCAGAAAAACTCCCCAACATCTTTGTGAATATAAACAGAACCAAGCGACGAGTTCAGCACACGACACACTGTTGTACAGCCGTGGTTGGACAAGCAAAGACCTCGTATGAACTTTGACCCTGGAGCTACAGTGATGATAAACTGTCACGCCGTCTAGTAGAGGTATAAAACCGTATGGTGTTTCATAAAATCATCGGGGAGATGAGAAGTTATGGCCCAGAGCAGCTGAGGTTACCTGCTCCATGGTGGCCTCGTGCAGCTCGTTCAGGTTCAGCGTGTAGATGCCCTCCTCTGTTCCAAAGATCAGGTACTGATCTGGAAGAACATTGATTTCTAATTTAGCATCATCTCAACAACAAATCATTAAAGGCCTGACACTCACGCTGTTCATGTCAAAGTTTTGAACTAAGATCATCTCGTGTTGCCAAATGGAGTCATTTTGATCAAACCTTGGAAACGTTACGCTCAGAGTCTGAGTTGTGAATGACTCTCAGCTACTACCACATCAAGCTCAACATCTGTAAAACTGACTTGGACTTTTTTTGTGTTTTCTGATGCGAGTTGGCTCTGGCAACTCATTAAATTTGTTCATTCAATGAATATTTCCTGAAAGCTTCATTAAAATCTGTGCAGTGGTCAATTAGATCTTTTGTCAGTCCATATCTGCATGTGTAGAAGAATGCGTGTACCTTTGGTGTCTGGATGGATCCAGGAGGTGGCACAGTTGATGGTCAGTGGACAGCCATCGAACACTTTAGAGAAACAGGCTCCCATCTGCAACACAAAGCAGCTCAGAACAGGCTCTGGCACCAAAACGTCAGGGTTTACTCTGCAGACCCCAAACATGCGCAGAATGTGCAGCAGCAGCCGAGTTTAATGACAGGGTCTATAAAACCAGAGCCAAGACTGCAGACAGTTCACTCACCAGCACTTTGGGAGTGGGAGGAAGTCCGTTTATCGCTGGTTTCTGAGGAGGAGCAGAGGAAACATAATGCTGAAGACACAAAGCAACAAGAACCATTTTAAATAGAAATCAGAAACTCAGCTCAAGCTCCAACAACGAGCCGTAAAAAACAAGCAACAGGAACTGGTTTGGGTCAAATGTTGAACACAACTGGATGTCAAAAATCATTTTAAACCAAAAGAATTTGGATCTGCTAAATAAATGCAGTTTCACTGAGGTCAGGATCTATTAGGCCCAACACCTCACATGATGGTTTTACTTTGAAGACCAATGAAACAGCAGTCAAATCCCACAGAAGAAGACGATGTGAGCCGTTTGCAAACTCACAGGAAAGTCCCTTTTCTCCTTCCGATGCTGCTGCGGCGGCTTGGTACCGCCGCCATTATCCCCTCCGTCTGAATCATCTGTTGGAAAAGAGGCAGGTCAGATTACACGCGAGTGCTTTCATTAGAGGCGTAATGAGACTCAAAGGTCACACAATAACGAGTTCACTGTGAAGCTGAGAACATGAAGTTAGAAGCTCTCGTTAATTCATCTGAGTGGAGGAAACTTGTTGATCAAACTTTACTTTAAAACCTGTTTAAACGGCATTTTCCTTTTTTCAGTTTAAAGGAAGGTGATGAGAAAAAAGACAAACAAATAATAACAGTCTTAGTTAGAAAAAAAAATGTTGGCAGCTTGAATTTAGCCCTTTAAAGGTCTGATCAGTTTGCAGCAAAAGGTTTTTCCAAAAACATTTTTTCTAACAATGTTTGTGAAATAAACGTCTCGTTACACCCCCCCCACCATTTATCATCGATCACAATGTAAAACCTAAAGAATGCAAAAATACAAATATCAGACCGATTTGTCTTCCCTTACCTTTAGAGTCACTTTTAACGGGAGCTTGTAAAAAAAGATGTTAGAGAACAAGATGATTTACAATAACGAGACCCAAAGATACAAATGAACGCAGAACATCTCTAATAAAATAAAATTAAAATAAAGACTTCAAAAACTAAACAAGTACAGCACATTAAACCAGTGGGTCCCAGCACTGGTCCTTGAGGAACACCATCCTTGATGTTTTAGTTGTTTTCCTGCTTTGACACACCTGATTTGAATGAACAGGTGATTAACGGACTTCTGCAGAACTTGAAGTCATTAAATCACTGAATCAGGTGAGTTGGAGCAGAGAAACAACTAAAACATGCAGTGCGGTGTTCCTCAAGGACCAGAGTTGGGAACCACTGCATTATACACCTGTCAGCTAACTAGAGCAATGGGCCAGACAAGCAAAGACCCTGTTTAACTTTTGATCTTGATTTGTGACCTTGAGCTTAGAGCTGGGTTGTGAAAAATGTGTGTGAGACTCCGTGTAGCGATGATGCATGTGTGTATGATGTTTTGATAATTTATCTTGAGCGCAGCATAAGTCATGGGCGGGAAGAGCAAAGACCTTGTTTCAACTTTGACCTTGATTTGTGACCTTCAACTCGGTGCTGGAGCGATCTGTGCTCACCAGAATCGGAGGCATGAGACAAACTGCCCGGGCTGCTGACGCTGACGGAGAGGAAATTAGAAGACGAGTTCTCCGCCTTGTGGCCCGGCTCGGGCGTGCTCTGCCGGCGGCCCGCCTGGCTCGGTCCGTTCTCCGGGTTGGGGAACCTGCGAACAGTCAGGGACTTCTCGTCGCTCGGTCCCAGCTCCTCCGACGAGCTGTTTATCCGCGGCTGAGGAAAGAAATATGAGTCGTTTTCTTGTAAGACTAAAGGGAACGTTCCCAATAAAAGCAGCCGTACCTTCGGGGGCAGAGGAGGAGGAGCGCAGGGCTTGAGTGTCGACCTGAAATTCAAACATTTATTGTTTTACAATTTTAGTCAAACATCAAAGATAAACACTTGGTTTTGACCAGACTTACACTTCAACTTCTTCGAAGGCGTCTTCCAGATGGGCCATGTGTCCGCTGCAGATGAATAATGCAAGAATCAGAACAGAGACAAATGCTCAGGTAGCTCCAAACAGACGTTGGGGTTGGGTGATGGACCAGTCTTTCCATCAGCCATCAACAGTCCAACAAACAACAATGCACCAAACAGTTTATTACAACGGTTTACTTTATGATTTTGTCTTTATTTTTAAGGAGCAGATCTCTGTTTTGTCACAGGTTTGGGATCAGGTTGGTTTTAAACCAGAACCTTTCACATGAAACACGTCAGATCTGAGCGGACATCAGGAGCTCCAGGCAGCTTCGTCTAAGTATCAACGTGTAAGGAGAACGTATCTAATGTAGTGTCGCAGCAAACGATAGTTTAGAAAATTAAAAGCTACAGAATATTGTCTGGGGGTTCAGGGCCCAGAGTGGGACAAATGAGGGTGGAGGCAGGTGTGGGTGCTTCACCTTTCCCACCAACATTTTGATGTTGTCGGTACGGGAAGTTGAACTGCCCCACTTTCTCCAACCACTGCACCACCACTCCCAGTCTTATTACTGATTTTTTTCTGAAATAGTTTAATTTAGACAAATACACAGCGCAGAGCTTGTAGCGCGTTGAGGCTACAGTTTGACTCCTACGTTGATTTAAACGTCACAGCTCCTGAACTGACCAGTGACTTGGCTGAAATAAGAAAAAGAGCTAAAGCTGCAGATGGCCGATGCCTTCGTCCAATCACCCAACCCTCGTGGATCATAAGACAACACGACAGGATCATAAAGTACAGGATCACTTCTTCTACATGACAGCAGTTACAACGTGAGGGATTATTCAATGCAGAATGATGTGAAAATGGAAGTGAGGAGGCAAAGGGTGAACTGAGGTGCTACAGCACAGTGTCAGTGTTACCGTTGGAACAACTCATCCTCAACACTTTTCAGAAGGCTCCTTTGAAGGACAACACGGGTGAGGCAGACAAAAGAGGACAGAGAAAAGTGGAAGGAAACAAAGCGTTAAAGGACAAGTGCTTAAAAGAGTAAAACCACACGTTAAAGTGCAGACAGGGTGACCAACGGGTTAGTGTGCAAGGAGAACTAGCAGCTGTCAGAACTAACATGCAGACGAGTCGGAGCAGAATCAGAGCGAGACGTTGACGTCACGTCCATTTACAGAAATCTGTCTCAACAGATGTCCCCCCGTCCCTGAGGGACTGAACAGTGAGTGTTTTGTAGTTTTAGAGAGGAGTGTTTTTCAGGACGGGAATGGAACGGAGAATGAAGTTTAATGTTTTTGGTGCAACATATTCCAGCAGGTAGGAGTTGCACTGTGGAGAACAGGAGGTTTCATTGTCTGAGGAGGTGAAGTGACGGATCCTGGAGAGGACGGAGCAATTGCATCCACCAGCAGGTGGATACAATTGCTCCTCCACTGCCACAAGTGTGGCATATCCACCAAGTTAGTTGAGGGGTTAACTTGATTAACTTGAGGTTAACTTGATCTGACTGTGTTTATAACCACTGGTTTTATTTTTAATTACTTTTTGAATTATTGTCTGTAGTTTATTTGTTGTCTGTCTAAAAACAGGTCTCTCTGGAAATTGAGTATTCGTGACTCCATGAGACTAACCTGCACAAATAAAGGTTGAATGAATATGTACAGGTGCACACACATATGCAGTGGCAGCCATTTTGGATTTTAACAAGGCAACCCAATTACTTTTCAAGTTAACATGCTCACAACATGCATGAATTGATTAAAGAGTATTTCTAACGCCACTTCGCTCCGTGACGGAGGCACAAAGTGCATTTATCCAACACAAGCCAGACAGTGAGACCGTTACCAGTCCGTACAGTACCTGGGTGTTGGTCCTCCTTCTCTAAAAGGACTCCATCGCGAGGGGAAGTCATGATCTTTATTCACATCCTGTGGAAAAGCAGATATGGTCGTTTTGTTTCTGTATTGAAAAAGCAGCAAATGAACCAAACTGTATGAGTCTTTTGTGTCTAACTGTTTCTTTACCATTTCAGAATGCGCCTCAGTTTCCTTCGAGATGTGAATCTTGTCACCTGTAAACAAAAAGAGACTTCAGTGGTTTACACTTTGGATACTAGAGGGCAGTAAAACATCAAAACACAAAACCCTCCATCTGTAGCAGAAACAGCCGAGGAAAACAACAAAAACGTTTTTGACTTTGTTCGAGTGTCTGTCAGCAAAATATCTCAAACCACTCAAAGAAACCTAATGACACTTACAGGAAATAATCAATGGATGAATGTAATGATTCAGTTTAGAAGTGACTGAACTCAAGATGGTCACCAACTGACCTTAGAACAACAAACAATACCTATAACTTGGTCTATTTTACAGATTTTGACCTAAAGTTTATTGTGGTGGTAGCTGAGCATCCTTCATAACACTCGAGTGTGACACTGTATGAGATTAAACAGAATGTTTTCCAGGTTTGACCAAAACGGCCCCCGTGTCCATGAAGCTGATTTGTGACCGTTTGGTTGAGACAGGAAGACAAGTGTCATTAAAGATAAACACAAGTCACTCCTGACACTAAACAGTTCATGTTGAGAGAACCTGTTTGAAAGCAAGACTTCAAGTAAATGATCTTCTTCAGTTAGGTTCAGGTCACATGGAGTGAAAGATGTGACTAAGTGGTGCCAGGCATAAAAGTGACGATGCTGATGTAAGAGCAGCAGAAGGAGAGATTGTCTGCTAAACCTGGAACTTGTTTTTTTTTTTTTTTTTTAATCAGATAAAAGAGAGGTAAGGTTAATAAACCAAACTTGCTTGATCCAAATACAGTACCATCATAAAATGTCTACAAAGATGTTCATCAGGGGATGTTTTCTAATAAAGTTATGATCTTCTTACACACAGGACTTAAAACTTGTATTATCCTGTGTTGGTGACACAAAACACAAGTCATTAGTGACGTTTGCTTATTTTTCAAGTCATATAACACAAGGTTTAAATATGTACATATAGGGCGGCAGCCATCTTGGATTTTGACAAGGCAACCCAATTTATGATGGAGACCTTTGATACGTCTAGATGCAGCCACACCCACAAATACCAGTTTGGTCCTTTTGTCTTCAAAGAGTCACAGCTTGTCCCCTGCAGACAAACACCCAAGGCTCAAGCTGGGACACCTGCTGGCCACTTACTGGGATTTCTGAATGGAACGAGGGGACGACGGGGGTTGAAGGTAACCCACCCTGATGGGTCTTTGTGCAAGAAACTAACACTACCTTGGCTGACGACAAATTCATAAAGACCACACTTGTTCAGACAAAAGAGCGTTGATGCTGTTGGGAGGTAAGACCTCCTGAGGGAGGGCCCTACGACGTAGCACTGGAACAATATTTAGACCATCTCAGACAGCTCGATGTCAACACCAGGTCTGGGCAGGTGGTTTTCTTTCAGGGGCATGTTTCAATATGTGCAAGTGTTTATGCAGAACAGCAGGTGAACTATGATGGTCAGTTCTCTTCTGCTGCTCCACTGAGGAGCACATGGCCGAGGCTGTTAAGAAGCACAGCCGCAACTGAACCATCAAAATCTTTGAAGGTGAAGAACTCGTGGAAGGAGACAGCGCAGGAGGAGACACAGGCAGGAGAACCACTGCTCTACATTGCAGTCCCGTTCCTCAAGAAGCCTTGAAAATGAGCTCTGGACCTCAACAAAGACCCTCTCACTCTTCCGTTACCAACTTGGACCCCCCATGTCCCCAGTGAAGCTAGGACTTAAAGTTGGCCCGTCTTGGTCTGTTCCATTGTTTGTTTCATGCAAAAGGAAAGGTCATAATGTTGAAATATTAAGATAAAACCCTACAGGATGCACATCTGGTACAAACGATTACAGCACAAACACGACAAAGAATGCATCTGTACAAATAAAAACATGTGAGAGACACATCTCAGCTTCATGTATCACACAGATGAGATGAGTCATGACCACAGACTACTGGCAAACCAGACAGTTCAGCTTCAACACAACTTCCCTGAAAACTACTAGAACATGAAGTTTGTACAAATAAACAGGCTCCTCCCCCTAAATGTACATGAACACTGAAGTTGTCTGGAAACAAGTTGCTGAGAAATAAATAAATAAATAAATCTGCAAGATTAGTGGACTGGCCCTCAAACATCCTACTGGGTCTAAAAAGCCCATCTGACTGATGGTGGGGCATGAACACAGCACACAGGAAGGTCTTGGTGTTGACGTACTGTCTGAGTGCGTCCCCTCAGGTTTGCC
Source organism: Hypsolebias longignatus (assembly GCA_031762435.1). Taxonomy (NCBI): domain Eukaryota; kingdom Metazoa; phylum Chordata; class Actinopteri; order Cyprinodontiformes; family Rivulidae; genus Hypsolebias; species Hypsolebias longignatus. The sequence goes on from JARVGV010000673.1 coordinate 25,508,199, forward strand.
TTGTTTGGGGGTGGGACGAATGGTGTGTCGGACATCAGGGATGATCTGAAACAAACAAACGGAGGAGGCGGTTGATAGAACATAATGTTTTGGATTAAACAGTAGGAGTGATGGAGTTTTAGCAGCTTACAGTCGTAACTCAAACAAAGTCCACCCTCCTGCAACTCCAGGGTATTTTCTGTATCGGACAATACAAACGACCCGATCCTGACCCGGTTCTAAATTTATTCAAATAACCTCGTTTGTACAAAAACTCTGATCATCATGCAAAAGCTGCTTGCTGTGGGGGGGACGGCTCCAACCACTGTCCCACCCTCAGTACCAAATATATGTTTTTAATTTTTCTGATTTAATTAAAACATGTTCTTCAGTTGTATCAGTCAGTTTGTGCTGCAGTTTAGTCTCTTACATTCAGAGCTTTAAAGTGTCCAATATTGAAGAGGATTACCATATTTTCACCCTATAAGTCAGTTTTGTGCATAATTTACATGCCCTGCGACTTATACGCAGAAGCGACTTATTTATGGATTTTTTTTTTCTCCCATATTTATAAAACAATTTTTGGCTGAGATACGACCGTTTTCATTCATTTTGACATTGAAAATTTTGAACACTACCATTTTCAGCCGCTAGATGGCACTCAAGGAGTATGACATGCTGTTGTGTCATGTAATAAGTAAAAGTGGCTATTAATGACACAATCAGCCTGCCATAGCCTGCCACCTTCGTCCAGCTCGCTTGGAACAACCGTCAAATCAGCTTCATTTTGTTGCACTGCCCCGGCAAAATGAAGCTGGTTTAACCATTGAAGTGCATTTACTAAGTAAAAGTTCAACTGAGACACAACTTTACTATAAAGTTAAGCAAACAAATAATTGTTTTAGGTGCTTATCTTGTTAAATTCTTCTTAAAGTCCTCCATGCACACTCCCGCGGACGCAATCTGGCAGCCAATCGATTTTTGGCACAACACTGACCCACATTTCCAGGTCGTCAGCAGGGACACAAAAGATGTGATGTATAAGGCGAAGTGACGTATTTATGGATTTTTCCACTTTATTAGACATATATGGACTGATGCGACTTATATGGCGGTGTGACATGTACGGTGGAAAATACGGTAAACTGCAGAGGGACAGAAACAGTTTATGATTATATTTATGAATGTGTTATGTAATAAAAACATGTAGTATGCTGATGTCCCCCGTCTCTGAGGGATTTGATTACAGAATGGTTCTCAGTTTTGAGTTATTCTGGACAAGAACTGAACGTATAAATATTTGTCTTTTGGTGTTAATATTGTTTAATTACAAGAAGCTAAGCAGCTCCTTTCTCACCATGAGACACAAACACTCGGTCTCTCGGGCTCATAGTTTGGTCGTGTGTGCAAGATGTTGATAAATGACAACGTAGAAAGAAAAAAAAAATGGCGGACTTTCTTTTTTCAAGAAAACACTAGAACCAAAGTTATCTGTTAAAGTAAAAAACTGAAACGTGTTAGTCATGAAGTGCGGGGAGCTGTTTTCTTGAGAATTATCACATTATTATGCATCTTGGAGGTTGTTTGTTTGCTCCACTGCTTGCAGTCAATAGCCTCTGGGTGCTTTTCTCTCGTCGTGGCCAACACAGTGCCGCTGCTGTCTGGGTAAGAAAAGCACAATGATGTCTAAAAGGCACTGGCACCACCTCTCTGGCTGCTACATAAATGTAATATAGACCCCCTTTGGAATAATAATGTTAATGAAGAGAACAAGTGGGGGAAGGGACGCTTTAGGAGAACGCAAGAGGCGAGTCTTAGAAAAGCTCATGAATTATTTTTGATAAAAAGAAAGATTATAATGTTCTATGATTCAGTGATTACCTCAATGTCATCGTCATCGTCCCCTCCAACGTAATGTTGGTGGTTATCTGGGTTGTTCATTTTGTCCAAGAGATCGACGGCGAGCCTCCGAGTCAGCCCCGTTTGGGCCACAAACACATGCTGAACAAAAAAATTAAATAAAACAGGAGTAAAGACATTTTTATTCAGAATACAATTATGGGTTTTTAATTTATCAATGTGGGCTATTTTCTGCAAGTTTAACTAATAACAGCTAATGAGTAAACATAGACATAAAAGCGCAGTCAATATGCATTTAACACATTCAGAAACAACTTTTTGTCTGGTATCTTGATGAAATAAAATATAAAATGTAAATCAGTAGGATTTTGGTAAAACACAAACAGCCCTCTTAGGAGCTCTACAATTCACACAAACAGTGGAAAAATAATTTCAGCTCACAGGAAGCTAAACTTTAGATGTATGAACTGGCATTTAATGTGTTTTAAAGTTTTACAAAATCAAAGTTTGTTTTATGATTTCTCCAGATTTTTTTTCCCCCCAACAGACTCATCAACAGACGGATGTAACGGACGGCCCAAAACACTAAATCTCCTCCCGAGTACCATTTCAACACCAACTCAAATAATGGGTAAAAAAAACTCAGATTCTTTACTTGGAAATTTTTAAATTCTCAAATTACTCCAAATATAAAAAATAACATTTTACCAACCGTAAAAGACAAGAATGAGTTTTGTTACCGATAGAAGTTTCTCAGCTGTGGGGCGCTTTTTGGGGTTTTTTGTGAGAGAAACTTTAACAAAGTTGTGGAAAGCAGCAGACCTGTAAGAAAATTAATTTGTTTGAAAGCAGCCACATGGTAGAAGATTGTATCACGTGGTACAGCACACTGATTAGACTCACCATTTGTTTTTGTCTTTAAGCTTGGGAGGCTGGAAGCTACTCTTGGACATCAAAAACAAAGCTCTAGACAGGACAAAGAAATGAGTTCAGAGAATGCTCCAAAAATGAACGATAAGACCTTCAGGATTTTCTCTTCATATCCTGAACGTATCGCTTTAAAACAGGATGACCGTTCAAGCCACTAAGACGTGATGTAACGTTCACAGAAACACAAAAGCAGGAAGCAGCGCAGGAATCTTTCATGACTCTTCTTGGTGAGACATACCTCATTGGATGCAGGTCAAACATTGGAGGCTGCAGCTCGGCCAGCTCGATGGACGTGATGCCCACAGCCCAGATGTCACACAGCTGGTTGTAGCCCCCGTTCTTCTCCACGGCTGCTACCTCTGGAGCCATCCTGAACAAAGACAGGACACAAATGTCACTAAAAATAAAATAAAAACACACTGTACAAAAACGCCCACTGTTGCTGAGAGCTTTGAACATTGAATGTTTGTAGATCTGGAGATGAGTTTTTTTCTGGACTGGAACTGAACAGAGAATGAAAGTAAACCTGAAGGTTTCTGGTGAAAGATATTCACGTGCAGAGGAGTTACACTGTGAAGAACTTCTTTTTTTTGCTTGTCCGAGGTAGTGCAGCGCGATGGATCCTGACAAGTACCATAATTTCCAAACTATTTAGCACACCTGAATTTAAGCCACGCCCACTTATTTTTTATTTTTTTTAACATATATGAGCCGAACTAGTCTATAAGCCACAGGTGTCCACATTGTAACGAGATATTTACACAAACATTTTTTTAAACTTTTAATTTAATGTGTACAGGTAACATACACAAATATGTACAGTGAATATGTTTTTTTTTTTTTTTAACAGTGCCTGTAACACGGCTGGATAAAAAATTGATTGTGTAAGTATCATGTGTATGAAGCGCAAAATAACTGATCTGAAGAATTTAGTGTGAAGGTGTTTGATTTCCAGTAATTGGAAGTTTAATTGGTTCAATGTGACCAGTTCGATAATTTCATTGGTCAGATTTATTATTATTATTATTATTATTATTATTATTATTATTAACCTTTATTTATACAGGTAGTCTCATTGAGTCACGAGGACCCACTCCCCAAGAGAGATGTGTATTGGGCAGCTCTGTGAGCACACGGGGGTGACGAGGCTAAATGTTTTGGCGACAGGAAGCTCGTTAGTCCGTTAAAAAACATTAATAATAAAAATCCATAAAATAGCTGCAGCATTGTATAAGCCGCAGGGTTCAAAGCCTGTGAAAAAAGTAGCGCAGCTTATAGTCCAGAAATTACGGTTTATAGTGGTGGCCATCTTGGATTTTGACATGGCAACCCAAATGTTGATAGTGATTTTTTTTTACATCTAAGTGCAGCCACACACTAAAAGGAAGTCAGTACCTCGTTTATTTTTCACATTATCATGCTCAAAATATGTACGGAAGGACCGACGGTATTTCCAATTCCCCCTGTTCGCTCTGCGATGGTGAACATTAAAAATAAGGGGGGGGAACAAATTTTAATATTGTAATAATCCAGACGGTTAGTAGACATGACAGAGGAGAAGCTGGTATCAGCAGGATACAGGCCTCTGTCCTGATCCAAGAGTTCAACGTCTCGCACCAGGACAATAGAAACCTGAACTTGTCCAGCCACGGATGCCACACAAACTGGATCCTCCTAAGAGAGCGACGCACTTACCAGTAAGGTGTCCCGATGAAGGACTTTCTTTTGGCAATCGTGGCCGTTATTTTGGCTGCGACTCCAAAGTCAGCTGAAACAGGGAGTGACAGACGCTGTTCAGATTACGTGAAGCACGTCAGGCGAAACGGATTCAGAGTTTCTGCTCAAATATGAGCGTTAGGACGGTGAAGAGCAGCTCACCTAACTTCACATCTCCGTTGTCTGTTAGAAGTATGTTGGCACCCTGTTAACAAATCCCACCAACGTTTGTTAAAGCTTAAGAAACAGCGTTTGGCTAATGCTTCGCCTAAAACAATCACAAAGTACATTTGTGTGCTCATTTCTGTCACTGGCACAAAGATAAAGCAAGAGCTTCAGATTTCTATCTTTTCTGACTTTCAGTAATTCACTGCAGGTCTGAAAGTGTTTATGTTGGTTGTGACGGACAGTTTCTGTGGTAGCATCCTATGGGTGAGAGTAGAGGAAACAGGAAGCCCTTACTGCGTCGAGCTGAGAAAAGATAATAGACCCAACCCTGACCTTCATGATAACACATCAGAGTGAGGCTCCACACGTCGTGCATTATCAGACGTGAACAGCTAAAGTTAAAATCTGTCCAGAGGCTTCACTGACCACTCGTTTTTTTTTAAAAAAAGCTCAACTTCCACAGAGCTCTCTCTGAAACAAGTTTACACCTTTGCTGCGTTGAAACCTAAAGATGCAATCGCAGACGTGCTTTCAGTTTTGAACCGTTACTTTTTTCTCTCTCGCAATTTAATGAAATTTAATAAAGTAAATACATCCATCATCTTTACACGCTTCTTTCTTTTTGGGTCGCGGGGTTCACTGGTGCCCATGTCCAGCAATCACTGTGTGAAAGGTGAGGGACACTCTGGGCAGGTCTCCAGTCCATCACAGGGACACCTGGACATGTCTCCACTCCATCACAGGGACACCTGGACATGTCTCCAGCTCATCACAGGGACACCTGGACATGTCTCCAGCTCATCACAGGGACACCTGGACATATCTCCACTTCATCACAGGGACACCTGGACATGTCTCCAGCTCATCACAGGGACACCTGGACATGTCTCCAGTCCATCACAGGGACACATGGAGACAAACAACCATTCTCTCTCTCTCTCACCTAGGGACAATTTAGAGTTACTATCAGACTAACGTGCATGTTTTTGGTCTGTGGGAGGAAACTGGAGAAAACCCATGCAGCACGGAGAGAACATGCAAACTCCACCCAGAAAGGTCCCCCGCCGGGATTTGATCCAGCAACCTTCTTGCTGAGAGGCAGCAGCTCTATCAACTGCACCAACGTGCCACCCTAATAATAACTTATATATTTCAGCCTTAATTGACCTGCTTGTATCTTTGCTAAAGATGAATAATTAACACTAAAATAAAAATCTTAAGCTATCATACTTTGATGTCTCGGTGCATCTTGCCCCTGCTGTGCAGATATCCCAAACCCTGTAAAATAAATGAAAACATTCTGCTCAGCCAAGCGCACAAATATTTATCATTAATTAAAAACAATTGTTAACTAATAGTACAGTTACCTGTAAAGTTTCTCTGCTGACATAAGCAATCTGAAGCTCTGACAGAGGTCCTGTCACTGTTGGAGAACAATGTGAGTCAGTGTTTGCTGGTTTGAATGAAAAACATCTGAGCAGTTATGGAGTGGAGAACAACGCACCGTGATAAATATCCTGCAGAGATCCTCCCCCACAGTACTCCATGCAGATCCACAGCTTCTCTCGACTGGAGAAACAAAAACAAATGACAAACACTAAACCTTTAGCACCTGAACGCTAGCTAAAAGCAGTAAAACACAAGTTAAAAGAAGAAAAAAAATGATCTAAAATAAGATAATGGGTCAATACAAAAGAGAAAAAGTCTGGCTAACAGTATCAAATGGTTAGCTAAAAGCTAAATGTTAGGAAAAAAATCTAAAAGTTGCAAAAGGCTAACAAAAAGTACCAACATGCTACCTAAAACTAAAAGTACTACAATTCTAGCTGAAAGTAGCTAATGGCTCACTAGAAGCTAAAAGAAACAAAAGACTGGATAAAATTAAAACCTCTCATAATGCTTGTAAAAGCTAAAAGTAGCTGAAAGCTAGATAAAAACTAAAAGCTGTAAAAGGATAGCTACAATTGAAAAGTTACTAAAAGCTAGTAGACGGAACCTAAAATTACATAGATTTCTAAAAGCTGAAAGCAATAGCAAAGAGCAGAAATGTATCTTACAGCTAAATGTAGCAGAATATGATCTAAAAACTGCAACAACAAAAAAAATCTGAAACTTAAAAGTTATTAAAAAAAAATAGCTAAAAGTAAAAAAAAATAAACCCAGAAAGGTAGCTAAAAGTAGCAGAAAAAAGCTGAAAGCTAACCGTAGTAAAACGGTGGCTAAAATATATTAATAGCAGATATGTAGCAAAAATGGCTAAAAGTAGCAGAATGCTAGCTATAAGATAAAAGTTGTAAAATAAGCTACAATTTTAAAGTAACCTGAAGCTAGCTAAAGAGCAGAATTTGCAGAAAGGTAGCTTAAAGAAATAAAAGCCAAAAGTGGATAATGGTAACAGCTCAATGTTTGGCTAGCAGAATGCTAGGAAGCTGCAAATGCAAAATGAAAGTATAAAAGTAACTTAAAGATAACTAAAAGCCAAAAACAGCACAAAGGTATCTAAAATCTAATAAGCAATATAAGATAAAAACAGGGAGAGAGCCCAAACTGAACAATGTTTTGAAGGTGCAAATGGATCTCAACGTATTTCTTGGGGAAACACATTTGCTGATTAATTTTCATTTTTGAAAACAGTAAACGTCACAATAAAAAACAAAGGTCGTCGCAGACTTCTGAATGAGCAGAATGTTTTGTTAAATGAATGGCTATAAGTACACAGACGTAGATTGTAAAAAAATAAAAACATACGGAAAAAACATCAAGAAAATAACGGTGTAGTTCAGTATTTACACGATAAATACAACGTCGCTGTTGTCTGTTGTTTTTACCGGTTGAGCTCTTTGTGGCAGGCTGTGCCTTTTTAAACAGTTCAGATTCCAGTTCAAACCTGCTGAAACTCTGAGGCAGTTTTATGCAGACCGGATCAAATAAAACCCTCAGAAACAGACCCCCGGTCCTGAAGGACTCAAAATAACACAGCAGGATATTTTCAGCTGGTTCTTACCAAAGGTAGCTCCCAAAGTAGGCCACAATATTGTGGTGCATGCATTCCTTCACCATGAAGATTTCTTGCTGAATGATGGAAAAGTCATCTCCTGAAAACATACATATGGACAAAAGTTGTTTTGTTTTTTTTAATTCTCTTAAACATGATAAAACTTATATTTTCAATAGACATGATGACTGGAGTACGTGGAAATGATCTGGTTTGTGGTTCAATTACAAAATCTAGAAATGAACATTCAGCTCAAACTACCAGCGTCAGCACTTTATCAACACGCAGTCGTCAAAGGCCATCAAACCGTCCAGACCGAGATCATGACACTATTAAAATCAAAACAAGAGCTGTGGAGTACGAAGGCGAATAAAACTTGTTTTTTCAGTCAGTCTATGTTTGAAAGTGTCCCATCATCCACAATTCACATCATCATCAAAGGATTCAAGAATCTGGTCAAATCTGATCAAAGGACGAGGCTGAAAGTCAATACATGTATTGGAAGGTTGTGATGTTCGGGCTCTCAGGGGCCACTACGCTAAAACCAAGAACGATAAAGATGTTACGTTATTATTATTTTGTATTCCAGGTTGTGCATTATTTGTGGGAATTATTTTTACTCTTTTGCACATTTATCAGGTATGAAAATATGAAAGTTGTGATTCACAGTGCGAGACGTGGACCTGTTTTTCTTGATGCATTGCTGCTGACACCAATGACAAATTCACAATTGATTTTATCTCCCTAACAAACAGACCATGTTCTAGTTTATTAGAAAAGTTTAATATGTTGCGTTGTAATTAAAACTCAAGAGATTTTTAAATCGTTATACAGTATTCTGTTTTAAATTATATTTAAAACAACATCCCTGTACAACAAAAAAGGTTGAATCATGTCATCTGGACTTCGTTTTTTTTGTTAAAAAAGAAACGTTTCGCCCCTCATCCAAGGGGCTTTGTCAATCTGAGGCCTAGCCATCTGGTATT
>JARVGV010000673.1:25568108-25578898 GCA_031762435.1 Hypsolebias longignatus
GAAACTACACCTGGTCCATACAAACTACACCTGGTCCATAGAAACTACACCTGGTCCATACAAACTACACCTGGTCCATAGAAACTACACCTGGTCCATACAAACTACACCTGGTCCATAGAAACTACACCTGGTCCATACAAACTACACCTGGTCCTGTCATTCTGTGTTTGCGTCTTGTTCCCGTCCTCTCCACCTCCAGCCAGTTGAGGCAGATGGACGCTGGTCCTGAGTCCAGTTCTGGTTCTGCTGGAGGTGTCTTCCTGTTAAAAGTGAGTTTTTTCTTCCCACTGTCTCCAACGTGCTGCTCAGGACTGAAGGTTGAGATGAAGAAAAGCTTCTTCAACTCAAGGCTGCTCAACGTAACAATCACTTAATGTTTAATTTGTTTAGAAGCAACAACGTTCCAGTTATTCTTCATAAATTATATAAAAACCCGTTCACGGCTCTTCAGTTTTCTAAACTCCACGTTTATTTCTAAAGTTATTTTCATGGAAAGAGTTCTGCTAGTCGACGAGGAACAGTGTTTTTAACAAAATAAAAGCCTGACGTGAAGAAGTGTTCTGACCTGGTCCTTCAGCTGAGCGACCTTCTCCTTCAGCAGCAGCTTGACGTTACGCAGCGACAGTTCGATTTCCTTCATCCGCTGCTCCATGACCCTCATCTTCCTCTCCCTCTCCACCTGCTGAAAACAAACCACGGATTCATCAAACTGATCCTCGAGAGGTCCCATGAAGAGAAAATGGACGATTCAGAGACTTGAAGCAGCTTCAGAAGTTAAAAAACAAAATATAAATCTTGTTTCTTTATTTTAATTAGATTTGTCTGCAGTAAAGACTAAAGGTACATTCATGGAAAAACAGCAACATTCTAATAAATAAATATAATTCAGATCAACCTACAAAATAAATTAAATGAAAATAAACACTATCAAAATAAATACATTTAAATAATAAATAGACCTTAAACTCTAAACATGAAAAAAAAAAAGTGGCTGAAAACTAAAATACATAAAAAACACCAATGTGCGCTGATGACACGTCTTTATAATAATTACACTCTATAATAATTATACTTTATAATAATTACGACCAAGAGGCTGGGAACAGCTTCGTGAAAAAAATAAAATAAAAACATTAAATCATGAAGTTGTGATTAACTTTGTTTGTGCAGCTACATCAGAACAGTCCAAAACATTTTTACTGCATAAATTATTAAACAGAGTTAAAAAAAAGAGTCAGATATGGAAGTCACAGTGACCGGTGCACAGACTGCACCTCAGCGTAACCTTCCACCGGGACTAGAACATCCGATCAGAAACATTTAGCCTGTCACATTTTTTAAAAGTACACGTGATTTAAAAAAGAATTATATTAAAACGTTGACCAGAAGAGATTTTTAAACCACAGGATAATTTGTCCAGATTAAACTTTATGCACAGCAGATGTTACATTCTGTCATTTTCATTATTCAGGACCCGTCAGGGGCAAAGAGCCGATGGTTGTGTGTTCTGCCACCCAGCAGCAGAAAATACACCGAGCCCTTCGGACCAGCACCTCCTTCCTGTACGACCTCCCGTACGGACGAGGAGGACGAGGTTTGTTTCGGTTAAGGATTAAGAGCATGGAAGGCGGCGGGCGTCACAGTCCACCGATCCGCCTGTAGTTGTCTGCGTGAGCGGCTCGTTGCTCCGGCATCGGCCCCTGAGGAGAAAAGGCAGGAAGACTTCACCAGGGTTCAACCCTCGAACCCTCAACGCCTGCACGGACTGCTGAGGGAGGCGAACCAACGAAAACTACTGAAAACTACTGAAAACTACTTAAAACTACTGAAAACTAGACTTAAAACTGGGCCGGAAAACTGAAACAATATCAACAAATAAATTTAAAAAATAGGTTAAATCAGGAAGAATCTGTCCAGATGACCTGATTTAACCTTTATTTTATTATTTGTTTGCCTGGATGACAGATTTTTAACCTTCTTTTGAAACATTAATCCTAAACATCCAGACTGCGTAGGTTTGGATCTTTAGGGACAAAACATGAAGAGTTTTCTAAAACCTCTCCAAACTGTTTAATAAAGACAAATATAGTCAAGTTCACTGAAACGTCCAATGACAGCACCGTCTATTAATGAGATGAGAAGGCATCACGCCATCTTGCTAGGTGCTAGGGCTTCCTAAGATGCTGACACAATGAATATATGAGCAAAAACACCTCAACTGGACCAAGAAGCTCAGTGTTGGAATTGAACAGAGAATGAAAGTAAACCTAAATGTTTTTAGTACAAGATTTAAGTGGGGAGGAGTCACACTGAGGAGAACACAGGGAGGTTTTTATTTACTTGTCCCAGGCAGCACAGATCCAAAGATCCTGCTGAGTGGAGGGAGCCATTTTATCAACCACTAGTAGGGGAGCCAGGGGGTGGCCTATGGTGGCCTTGGCCCCCCCATGGATTAATATTTGGCCACCCCAATTATTTGAGGAAACTATCATTTCAAGCAATCCAATAATTCTCAGTCAGGTCATTTGGACAGTTTTTTTATTTTTATAGAAACGTTTCAGTCTCCATCCAGAGGGCTTCATCAGTCAGAGGAGTTCCAGTAAACCGTTTCTTCCAGTAAACTGTTTCCCCACCAAGAAGTAAACACCTTAAGTGGACTAACCAGTTTGCTGGAGCTAAGATGGTTTCTGGGGGCCGTCCCGTCCCTCGTCGACTCCTCCCAGGCAGGCAGCCACAGCCAAAGTGGTTCAAGACAACGAAGTTCATGCTCAGTCATCCAGTCTGGTGTTAAGTAAACACTTAAGGTGTTTACTGCTTGGAGAGGAAACAGTTTACTGGAACTCGTCTGACTGATGAAGTCCTCTGGATGGAGGGTGAAACATTTCTATATAAAAATTAATTGTCCAGATGATGCGACTGACAATTATTGGATTTGGTACCTGGATGATTGAGCATGAACTTTGTTAATTTTAAGCAACATAAAAACTAGAAAGCATCGTTTCATCAAATGATTGGGATCGACTGGTTTACATACTTAAGGTGGCGGCCATCTTGGATTTGGACGTGACAGTGCTATTTTTGACAGCCACACACCAAAATGAAAGTTGGTATTTATTTATAATTAATTTAAATTTTAATAATTAATCATTAATATCAAATAATAATAATTTATTTGGTACTGATGTATTTACCTGGATGACTGAACGTACTTACTCATTTTCTTTTGAACCACTTTGACCAGGCTGTCCTCAGGTTGGTTCGATGAGCAGTAAGCGGCCATTTTTAATTTAACATTTGATCGTCATGCACTGATGATCGATTGTTTTAGACTAATGCTCCTCCCTTTTGCATGTGCACAGCCAGATTGTGGGAACTCCACAGCAGACTGGTTTGAAGCCTGTCAACAAGGTGCAATTTACACGACAGATCCTGTTGGCAGGCCTCAGACTGATGAAGTCTTCCAGTTGAAAGACTAAATGTTTCTTTCAAAAACAAACTGTCCAGATGACACAATTTAATTTTTTTGTGATTTATTTACCTGGTTGAGTGAACGTATTTACTCTTTTTCTGGTATCTCTTATTTTTTAAAGTCCTCATGCTCACAACGTGGACAAACTTTTCCCTATTTTCTCCTCGACTTGGAAAAATACAAAGTGATGCACACAGCACCTAGCAAGATGGCGGCCACACCCCTCAACTACTGCGGTCTGCGTCTGATCAGGTGTATTTCTGTTTCGGTGGTGGAGTTATTCGTGTGAACGTCTCCCTCAGGCTCTGATGGCTTCACACGCTCAATAATACAAAATAAAAGCACAGAAAATAAAACAGCTGAGTGACCCTCGGCTGGTTGGTGACAGACAGCGATGTTTGTGCAACACGAGTTGAAGACCGCACCCAGACCGACTACTTCAGTCCCGAGACGGAAACGTAGATAAAGAAAACGAGTTCTTCCCCAACAAAAGGCTCCAGAGAGAGAACACCAAACCCAGAAAGTCAACAGCCACGAGAAACGTGAGGACAGACAGATGAGATGATCTGTGGCGGCACAAAAGAAAAACAGCTCCAAAATCAACAAGACATGAAAACACGCATCACTCAGAGCTGATGTTTAAACGTTTAGCAGCATGAACAAGATTATAAACCCGTTACCAGCATCTGAACTGAGTGAAACCGTTTTAAATTATGTTCTATGAAATAATAAACATCATGAGGCTCAGCCCAGTTTTTAATTCACAAAAAGCTGAAGGTGATAAAACAAAATGGCCGTGAGGGACAAACAGAGGGAGACGGACGCTCTGGAAGGAAACAGGTAGAAACTGTGAAAACAGACTCGAGCTCGTCTGACACGTCCTGCTTTACTGTGAAGGTTCAAACCTCACGATTAAATATTTGTCGTAGATGTTCGACGGTCCTGTACCTGCAGGTGGTCGGGTTCCTCCCCGCGGTGTGGTCCCCTCTGCACCCTGTGAGGTGAGGAAGGCAGAAGATCGGCCCACTGAGCATGGAACGACTGGAAGAACAAAATATGTTAAAATAAAATACAAACATTAAAATGTGCAGAGGTATAATTTACATGTTGTTCTCTTTAATGTCTCAGGCATCAGAAACTCTTTCACGTTCATAACAAGCACCAACGTCCGGTCGCTGAGGGACTCGAACAGTGAATGTAGGTTTAGGTGATGAGTGTTTTCTGGGCAGGAATTGAGCAGATGTGAGTGAACCTAAATGTTTTTGGTGTAAAATATTCAAGTAGGTAGAAGCTGTAGAGAAGAGCAGAGGGAGGTTTGCTTTGGTTGGTTTTGGTCTGAGGAGGAGTGACGGATCCTGGAGTGGAGGGAACAAGTTTATCCCCCAGCAGGAGCAGTGGAGGAGCCAGGGGGTGGCCAACGGTGGCCTTGACAACCATAGATTAATCTTTGGCCACCCCGATCACTTAATCTTTTACCATCTTGGATTTTGACGCAGCAGTGTTTTAAGTATTCCATGTTTTTTTTACTTTTTATTGCCAAAAACATCCAGTTCAAGCAAAAAAGACTTACAGAGTTGTCCCTTCTTCTTAAAGTCTTTTGCGCTTCGTCTTGTCATGCTGGATATCAGCTTCTGGCAACAGTCTTGAGTGATGGGAACCATTGTTTAACCGGAGCTTGGAGTTGATCAGAGCTTCTGGGTTTCGTTTGTCCACCCTCTTTGTGAGGACTGACCACAGGTTCTCAATGGGATCGAGATGTGGAGTCTCCTGGCCACGGACCCAAAACGTCAGCGTTTTGTTCACCGATCCACTCGGTTATCACTTTTACCTTGAGACGTGGAGCTCCACCACCATGCTGGAACAAACTGTTCATCTCTACATTAGTCCTGGATTGTTGGGAGAAGCTGCTCTGGAAGGACGTTTTGCTGCCACTCCTTATTCCCGACAGTGCTCTTAATAAAAAACTTGGAGGAAACCCCCTCCCCGTGATGAGAAGCAACCCCCCACATGAACGGTCTCAGGATGCTCCACTGCTGGCCTGACACGGGACTCATGGCAGTGACCACCTTTTCTTCTCCAGACGATCATTGTACCAGATGTCCCAAACATTCTGAAGGGGTTTCATGAGAAGAAATAACTTCACCACAGTCCAGTCCCTTTACTTCCTGCAGTCAGTCTGTTCTTGATGATCTTCTTGGCGCCATTCTCCAAAAGCCTTCATCGTCTCATTGTGCGTTCAGATGTTCTCACACTGGACTTCTGCTGCTCCTGAGCAAGCTCTGCTCTGCTGGTGGCCCCGTCTCGTAGCTGCACCGTCTTTAGGAGATGGTCCTGACGCTTTGATCTTCTTGGTCACCCTGAAGCCTTCTTCACCGCAACTGAACCAGTCTCCTTGAAGTTCTTGATGACTCAACAAACGGTGGATTGGGGTCTTCCACGCAGCAACGTCCTCACAATTCATCTGATCACTTCACAAGTTGCCACCATAAAAACTGAGGCAGCAACTTTGTGAAAACCACAATTTGTTTCATTCTCCAAACTGCTTGTGAACAGAAATGTGAGCGGAAACATTAAAGCACGATGAAGTCAGAATCATGGAGTACCTCCAGAAGTTGTGAGGACAGCTGGGCCATTTGGGCTTTGAGCGCCTCGTTCTCTTGCAGAAGACTCTCCACGTCCGCCTGGTTGCGTCCAGCGTCGCGGCCCTGGAAGCAGAACCATCAGGATCGTCACGTTCTAAGGTTCCCTGGTGTAAGAGGTGAGCTTCGTACCTTAGCCAGCTCCAGTTCCTGCTTCAGGGAGGCGTTCTCCTCTTCCAAGGCTTTCACAGCCGATAGCTGGCTCTGCTGCTTGTGTTTGTTCAGCAACAGAACTGCGGCGTCGAGCTGACGGACCTGACGGAACCGAACCCACAAGACACGAGTCACAGCACAGAAAGACAAAATCAAACCAGACTCGTTCTGTTTGCTTTGTGTTGTTGTGCCAGCGGACCTTCTCTTTGGACTGGAGGAGGGTGCTCTTGATGATGTGCACCTCGGCCTGAAGCCGGCTGTTTTCCTGCCTCAGCAGCTGCTGCTCCTGCCCCATCAGCCGAGACAGCTCTTCTCTGAAAAGCTTCTTGCTCAGATTCTGCGAACCGCTCGACTGCAAGGCCATCTCCAAAATGTGGTTCTGAGAACAGACAGGAAAGGTGCTCTCGTCGGGTTCCACTGAAATCATGCCCAACAAAGACTAGAGGAATAGCGTTTCCTGCAAAAACGCAGTGTGAATGCTTATCGCAGAAGAACTTGCTGAAAAACAGCTGAAATTAGCTAAAAAAAAAATTAAATACCTTGCTGAAATGGAAGAACAAGTTTAAATTAGCAGAAGAAAGCAGAAAGAACATATATTTGCAGAATTGGGTTTAAATAAGCAGAAATAAGCACAAACTTTAGAAAATCAGCTAAAAAAAAGTCTGAAATCAGAACATAAATAGCTGAAAAGGTAGAAGGAAGCGGAAAGAACTTAAATGAGCTAAAAATGTGGAATTAGCTGAAACAGTTAAAATTAGCATCAAAAGAGCTAAATAGTAGAAAACAGAGCAGAAAAAGCTGAAATTAGCAGAAAAAAGCTGAAAGGAGCATAACAAGCTGAAATTAGCAGAAAGGAGTTTAGGCTAAAAGTAGAAGAAATGAGCACAAAAAGTTGAAATAATCTGAAGAAAGTTGAAATAGAAAAAAAAATGTTGAAAAGCAGCTAAAAAAGCAGAAAGAAGTGGAGAGAGCACATTTTTGCTGAATTAGGCTGAAAGTAGCAGAAATTAACACAAAAAAAAACTTGATTTATTTGAAAACAGCTGAAATTAACAAAAATTGCTAAAAAAGTAGAACAAGCTTAAATTAGCATAAAGAACACATTTGCCCAATTATGCTAAAAGAAGCTGAAATGAGCACAAAGAAGCGGAAATTATCTGAAAAAGCTGAAATTAGCAAAAGAAATTGCTGAAAACTAACTAAAAAGGAGAAAAAAAAAAGCAGCTTAAATTACCAGTAGGAAGTGGAGAGAGCACGTTTTGCTTAAGCAGGCTGAAAAATGTTGAAATGAGTGCAAAAAAATGTGGAATTAGCTTAAAAAGTTTAATTAGCATAAAAAGAGCTAAATAGTAGAAAACAGAGCAGGAAAAGCTGAAATTAGCAGAAAGAAAGCTGAAAGGAGCATAACAAGCTGAAATTAGCAGAAAGGAGTTAATTAGGCTAAAAGTAGCAGAAATGAGCACAAAAAGTTTAAATAATCTGAAGAAAGTTGAAATAGAAAAAAAAAAGTTGAAAAGTAGCTAAAAAAGCAGAAAGAAGTGGAGAGCACATTTTTGCTGAATTAGGCTGAAAGTAGCAGAAATTAACACAAAAAAACTTGAATTTATTTGAAAACAGTTGAAATGAACAAAAATTGCTAAAAAGGTAGAACAAGCTTAAATTAGCATAAAGAACACATTTGCCCAATTATGCTGAAAGAAGCTGAAATGAGCATAAAGAAGTGGAAATTATCTGAAAAAGCTGAAATTAGCAAAAAACTGCTGAAAAGTAACTAAAAAAGCAAAAAAAAAGCAGCTTAAATTACCAGTAGGAAGTGGAGAGAGCACGTTTTGCTTAATCAGGCTGAAAAATGCTGAAATGAGTGCAAAAAATGTGGAATTAGCTTAAAAAGTTTATTTAGCATAAAAATAGCTAAATAGAAGCTACAATTGCAGAAAGAATTTAAAAGGAGCACAAAACAGCTGAAATTAGCTGAAACTAGCTGAAAATCAGTTTAAATTTGCAGCAGGAAGCCGAAGCAGAAGAAAATGTGAAAGGAGCCGTAAAATGTTTTAAACAGAGCTAAAGATTTGAAGGATGGAAAATGAGCTCATTTCATTTTTATGAGAAGAAAAAGTGGCAGAAAAGACTAAATATTTCAAAAAGCTAAAGTTGCACAAAAGTCACAGCAGGATTGTTCTGAACGAGCTGAACGTTTTGCTTTGTGGTTTGTTGAAACAGCTGAAAACAGATGACAGAGTGAAGGTTTCATAAACGATCAGAAACTAAAAACTCACTTTGCTGCTGGAGCTCTGCAGCTGTTGGTGCAGCACGGACACCTCGTGTTTCAGGAAATCCCTCTCCTGCTGCAAAACCTGCAGCTCCGACTTCAGACGAGTCGTTTGCCGGTTCACCGCCTGAAGACTTTCGTCCACAGCCCGCACCTCCAACGGAACAGAAACATTTCAGATGGGGTGCAGGTGCGCCGTCTGTTAAACCGCACACCGCTTTGAAACATTACTAACAGCCGCCGCTTCACGACGGACAAGCGCCAACGTAGTGACGCTGCAGCAAGAAACTTATGGGTTCCTCAGGTGAAAGGATTACAGGTGTGCACCTTCTCCTGAGCTTGGCCCAGCTGGCTGCGCAGGCCTGCAGCCTCCTCCTCCGCCGTCCGGCGCTCGTCTTCAAGATGGCCGAGCTGACTCTCCATCAACCCCACCTGGAACATCTGGCAGCAACAGGTCCATCGTTACAACAAAGACAAAGGAGGTCATGGAGTTTCACCAACGTCAGACGTTCCACAATCACTGCTCCACCACGGGTCCATGACATTTAACACATGTGGCAACAAAACGTTTCTAAATGGAGTCACGAGAAACTCTTCCTCTCAGGACGTAGCTGCAGAAAGAGCGGGAAAACCTACTTTTACAACAGACAGGACTCTGCTGGTCCCAGTACCAGACAGGACTCAGCTGGTCCCAGTACCAGACAGGACTCAGCTGGTCCCAGTACCAGACAGGACTCTGCTGGTCCCAGTACCAGACAGGACTCTGCTGGTCCTGGTACCAGACAGGACTCTGCTGGCCCCAGTACCAGACAGGACTCTGCTGGTCCTGGAGGGGTCATGGTAGCTGGCCCATCCAGTCTACGTGTTTTGTGGATTTGGAGAAAGTCCAGCATGCTCCTCGAGGTCCTCTGTGGCACCATCTTGTGTCACAACATCTCTGCATTCATGAAGCTGGAGATCTGCTGTGAAACCACCTCCTCCCACAGAGTCCATGTACCCACCTTGTCCCTGAGCTCAAAGAGCTGCTGTGACAGCTGGACGTTCCTCTTCTCCAGCTGTGCAGCGTCCTCCAAAGCTTTGGTTAGTTCTGCCTCCAGAGCAGACACACACGCTGCCATCTAACACAAAACAACCACGATCATCTACCAGCTAAAGCACCACAGCAACACAGCCCGTCGTCCACGAGCCGCACCTTCTTCCTGTCTGCAGCGTGGTCCGCCTCGCTCCTCTGGGTTTCCTTCAGCAGCTCCAGCAGCTGCTGTCGCATGCTCTCCATGCCGGCAGCGTTCTGGGCGTTCTTCTGCGTCAGCATCTCGTTCTCGTCCTCCAGGCTGTGGCTCTGAAAACTCAGCTCTGAGATCTGCAGAGACAAGAAGCTCAGCAGCTGCTCCTGCAGAACAAGTCCTGCTCTCTACGGTCGCTACCTGTTTCTTTAAGGTGTCTGCCGCCTGCTGAGCCACAAACTTCTCAGTTCTCAAGTCCTCCAGCGTTCGTCTACAACAAAGAGACACGTTGGTATGAAACAAGGAAAAGGGATGAAGAAGTGGAAACCACGAAGCTGCTTACGTCAGCTCATCCTGGAACTTCTTGATGTCTCCTTCCTTCAGCGCGGCGATGGTTTTCCTGAGGGCGACGTTTTCTTCAGCGAGACAGCTGGCTGCAGATCTGGAACAAGACGCGGCACAAACTGATTTCTGAGCAGGTTCACGAGATAAAACGGACACGACAGGAAGCATCTCACTGGGCTACGAGTCTACGACCGCTGGAAACGCTGTTCGGCACCTTCTCATGGTGGATCAACCAGTTTGTTGTTGACATCCAGAACCAGCTGTTCACATGATCAAGGAGGACCATCAGTCTAACGACCGATCATAGTGCCCTGATGGTTATTCATGGGGGACAGTTGCACACGGAGGCTCTGCCCCTGTTTAACGATGGGCAGGTACTCTTCTTTCCCACAAGGTCCATCCATCCATCCATCCATCATCTTGACCCGCTTCTTCCTTTTCGGTTCACGAGGGTCACTGCTGTCTATGTCCAGCCATCACTGTGCAAGAGACGGGGGACACTTGGACAGGTCTCCAGTCCATCACAGGGACACAGACAAATGAGACAAACAACCATTCACTCTATGCTGGTGAAGATTCTCAGTCATCCAGGACATGATAAAATCAAAAAAGAAAAAAAGGTTCAATACAGAATCAACTGGACTTTATTTGTTGTATGAAAACGTTTCGATCCTCATCCGAGGACCTTT
>JARVGV010000673.1:25579292-25591494 GCA_031762435.1 Hypsolebias longignatus
CTAACACCAAACCACTACCAGAGGGCTTCTAACATCAAACCACTACCAGAGGGCTCCTAACACCAAACCACTACCAGAGGGCTTCTAACATCAAACCACTACCAGAGGGCTCCTAACACCAAACCACTACCAGGGGGCTCCTAACACCAAACCACTGCACAGGCGCCTGCAGGTTCCTCCACTTTACCTACGAGCTTGAGCCATTTGCAGCGACGCCTCGGACTCATCCTGCAGCTCTGAAATGGCTCAGCGAAGTTTGGCGTTCTGCTCTTCCAACTCCTTACAGCAGACCTCCGCCTGCAGCCGGTGGCTCGGGGGCGGAGCCTCGTCCGCGGGGTGCCCCACTTCTCCAGAACCAGAGAGCTCCCGCCCTCCCAGTCGACTCCATAGCTCCAACAGCCGAGCGTTCTCCGCTCTCGTTCTGCCGAGCTCGTCCACGAGAGAGTCTGGCTGATCCTGGAAATCAAAGCCCATCTTCTGCAGCTCGTCCGTGTGCTCCTTCAGTTTGGAGTTCTCACTCACGCAGTCCTCAAACTGCATCTGAAGAAGAGTCCGTCTCAAGTGGCTCCTCTGCAGCTCGTTCACGCGCTCCATCAAAACGACTTTCAAGTCCTGGTTTTCCTCCAAAGCCTGACGGCTGGTTCGGAGCTTTGTGCTGTGACGTGCCAGAAGGTTCTCGATCATTTCTGTTTTCTGCTGAAGCAAAGAAATCTTCTTGTGAAGGAGAACGTTCTCCTCTGAGGCGTTGGAGCTCAGAGTCTGTGACTTCAGGATAATGGACTCCTGGTTCTCACGGTCACGGTCTTTGTCCAGTGGTCCTGCCCCGTCTAGTTCATCTACCAGTCTACTACGAGGGTCAGACAGTCCTGCAGGGGCGCTCGTCTCCACAGTCCCATGATGCAGATCATCCTCACAGTGGACCCAAGGTCTGGTCTCCTCACTGCATGAATCATCAAACATCTGAAGTGATGAGGTGGCCTCACGATGCATTTCTTCTGTTTGGGTTTCGTTTAGCTGACTTTTGGGAGGTTCTGATGTCCGTTTGAAGCCCCCAGGACGAAGGTCACCTCGCTCAGGACGGAGGTCAACTCGCTCAGGATGGAGGGCACCTCGCTCAGGGTTTGGATCATCCAGCCTGAGATCAGAAAAACCCTTCTCATGATCACGTTCCTCGCCATAAACTCTGTAGTTCCTGAGCTGCGAGTCCCATCCTGCATCCTCCTGCTCCTGGTCTACAGCGTCTTCTACCCAACCTTCATCAGGATCAGCAACAAAGCCATCTTCACCGCTGTCTTCATCAACGTTCATTTTGTCCACACCATCATCTGCTGCATCATCTTGTCCATCCAAGACATGAGAACTTTCTTCACCAGAAGAAGAATTTTGTGTTTCAGTGTCGGGGTCCTCTCTTTTGAACACGTTCATGTCGTTTGATTCTTTCTCTACAAAACACAAAAATGGATCCAGTTCCATCTGGAGCTCCTTCTGGTCGACCTCTTGGTTGTCTCCTAACCTTTGGTCGAGAATGGACACGTGCTCCTGCAGCTCGTCTTGCACCTTCACTTTTGAGTCCTGGAGCTCCGTTAACGGTTGGGTCATCTGGCCGCTCCTCCTCCTCTCAGAAGCTGAAAGCATTTCGTTGGACTTTGCCTCCACAGTTCGGTTCAGCAGGAGCTCCATCTCATGCGCTCTGCTCTGGGACTGAGCCAGGAGCTGGTGTTGCTCCTGGAGCCTGTGGTGGAGCTCATTCAGCTGCATGCTGAGCTTGATTTCTTTTCTCTGGGCCTCGCTCGTCACTTCATCCAGTTCCTTTTGAAGGTGCTTGAACTCCACCTTCAGCACGTCCGTTTCCTCACCGTGAATACGTTCCAGCTGCTGACGTTCCAGTTCCCACTCTTGACGCAACCTCTCCTTCTCCCACTCCAGGTTCTCCACGGCCTTCCTCTGCTCCTCGGCTCTCTCCAGAGCCGTCTGCATCTCTGCCTCCCGGTGGAGCTTGTGCAGCGCGAGGCTTTCGGAGAGAGCAGTCAGCTCACGCTGGTACGCCTCTTCAACTTTGGACACGTGGGCTTGAAAGCGTTTCGCAGCCGACTCCTGATCGTCTGAGAAACGACCTTCCACTTGTCTGATCCTCTGGATGAAGCAGATCTCAACTTCCCTCCTGTGCGTGATCAACGTTCGTTACAGCAGCAGTTGTGCATTTATAAACAGTTTTACCGGACGTAAAGCGCTTTGTGTTAAAGACACAAGAAAAACACTTTAAATGTTTGACTTGATGAAAAACTCATCTTGATGCATCACAATATAAAGTACCGTAATTTTCGGTCTATAAGTCACTACTTTTTTCACTTTGAACGTTTTATACAAAGCTGCAGCAATTTATGTTTTTGTTTATTTATTTATGACCGGCTACGTCTCTTTTGGGGGTTGGATCCTCATGACTTTATTTTAACTGTTCAACACAGAGTGAACCTCACAGGTCTTCATGACAACTACCCCTCTCTCTCATGGTTGCTCTACTGAATGGCCCAACAAAGACCAGGTTAACAAGAACAGACCAACCACTAAAAGAACAGATAACCAAAATGATTCAATTCAGTTTACTGATGTAGCACTAGTCACAACAGAAGTCATCTCAGGACACTGAACAGAAACAATGAGTAACAATGAAAATAAATTTTACCCATAAGCCCTCCCTGAGGCCATGTGACCAGCAGTCAATCACATGAACCAATGCGGTAGTCTCATTGAGTCGTGAGGACCCGCCCCCAACAGAGACATACAGTATATTGATGAGACTACCTGGATAAATAAAGGTTGGACAAAAGAATCTGACCAATGAAATTACAGAACGGTCACAGCCGAACCAATGGAAGAGGGAGAGGAGGAGAGAATGGGGGTGGGGGGGGGTGTCCCTGTATGTTTACAGAGCAAGCAGGAGGTAGGGGTTGAATAGACTAGTTGATTCTGGGTCATCTCGCGAGTTTTTATATTTCTCGTCAACTAGTTGTACCCTCCCCCTAATCCACGTAGTGGATTAAATACAATAAAACTAAAAACAGCAGCATTTTTGCAGCTTGATAATAGTTTGGCTTTTCCTTTGCAGTAAGATAAATGGTAGGAGCATAAATATACCGGTAGGTCCCATGTTTTGTTGATCTTTATTTTTTGTAAATAATAAACAACTTTTTTGTAATTTTTCATTTTATTTCATTTTTTATAATATAGGCCCAATGTTTTGTTGATCTTTATTTTTTGTAAATAATCAACTTTTTTGTAATTTTTCAATGTATTTTATGCAAATACGATATAGCGTCTTGTGTACCTTTGATGTCATCGACTAGTCGAAGTCGACTCGACTTATGTTAAAGTCGACTTTTAAAACTACCGGTATGTAGTCGTTTAACCCCTAGCAGGATAAATATAGTGATCAATAACTTCCTGGTAGACTACTGTGTTTTTTTTTTTTTAACTAGCTGTGCTACTGGCACCGTTCAGAAAAAACATTTACTGTATATATTTGTGTATGTTACCGGTACATATTGCAGCATTCTGTGGTTCATTGTGGTTGACTGCTGGTCACATGTCCTCAGGGAGGGATTATGGGTAAAATTTATGTTCATCGTTAATCATTTCAATTAGCTGTTTAGCGTTGTTCTTTTAGTGATTAGTCCGTTCTTGTTAGTCTAGTTCATGTTCATTATGTGTTAGTTTGTGTTCGGACATTCAGTGGAGTAACCATGAGCGAGGTGGTGGTTGTCATGACGACCATGTGTGCGCCAACTGCAGAACTAGAACTAAATGTTTTTAGTGGGAGGAGCTTGTTAGCCAATCCAAGAAACAAAAAAACAATTCCATAAATTAGCCGCGGGGTTCAAAGCCTGTGAAAAAAGTACGGTACAGCGTGTGCAGGTATTTCTGCCCCGCTCAACTAAAACCATAATTAAAGCTCGTCTTACACAAGAGTACAAGAGTCACACATCTGCAACGGTTCTATAGCAAAGGTCCAGACAAGCTGGTTTACATGAACTTGATTTGTGACCTTGACCTTGACCTTGGAGATGATTATTCAACAGTGCGGTGGTACAATTTGTTTCAAGCTTCATGAAACCATCTTGAGCACAGATATGAACCAGAGAGAGTTAGTTGATGGATGGACGGAGACTCCACCATCGAGGAGCGTCGATAAATAAAAACCTTCAAGTTTTAAACGTCTCTGAGAATAAAACACGAAGAAGAAGAAAACGCCGAGCGCCTCACCTCTCCTCAGCGATGTCACGGCGCAGCTCCGTCAGCTTGGCGCCGAGTGCGTCCCTCTCCTCGGCGTGCTTCTCCTTTAGCTCCTTCACAGCCTCTCGGTGGTTCTCCTCGAGGAGGGCCCTCTCCTCCTCCAACATCTCTACTCTCTGCTCCTTCTCCAGCTCAAGCGTCTCCTTCAGCCTGCTCTCCCTCAGCTCGAACTCCTCCTGCAGCTGCAGCCGTTCCTCAGCTCTGCTGTGGAGCAGGACCTCCTCGTGATGCTCCTGCAGCTGAGCTCGCTCGCTCTCCCACTGCTCCCTCAGGTGCTTCTCCTTCTCCTCCTGCTTTCTGACGAGTCTCAGCGTCTGCTCCTCCAACAGCACCTGCAGAGACTCGTGGTTCTCCTCCTCCCGGTCCTTCTGCCACCGCTCGTTTAAGTTTTTCACCGTTTCTTCTCGCTCCTCTTCAAACTTCTGCTTCGCTTCCTCCAGCTGGACCTTCAGCTCGTTTTGATGGAGCTCTGTCAAGACGTCTTTCTCTCTCTCCAACTCGGTCTTTAGTTCTTGCAGTTCGTTTCTCTTCTCAGCCAGCGTGGCTTCCAGCAGGTCCGCCTGCTCCTCCTTCAGTCTTCTCATCTCCACAGCATGTTGGTTCCTCAGCTCCTCCATCTTGGTGAGAAAGTTTTCATCGGTTTCTGCCTGCTGGTCTTCCAGGGTGTTCAGCTGGTCCTCCAGGTCTGCGATGTGGGTGTGGGCTTCCAGCAGCTGCTGTCTGAGGTTCCCCACTTCCTCTTCTCGCTGCTTCTGTTCTTCCCTTTCTGCAACCTGGTTCTCCTCCACCGCCTGCTGCAGCTGGCTCTGAAGACCGACCACCCTGTCCTTCAACATCTGGACCTCCTGCTGGTGCTGGAGCATCAAGGCAGCTTTCTGGTCTTCGTGGGCCGTCTTCTGCTTTTCGACTATCTGATCAAAGTCACTGATCTGAAAGAGACAAGAAGGTTTTTACTACGAAGGTGAAATGATCTCAAAAGGCGTCACACAGATGAACTTCACACACGCATGAAGTTTTTCAAGAGTTCTTCAAACGGACCTCGTTTTCAAGCTGGTTTCGTAAATCTTCCATTTCCTGTCGATGCTGCTCCTTCAGCTGCTCCAGCATCATCTCAGCTTCCAGGCTCATGCTGAACGGCTGCACCTCGTCAGAACCAATACCTGCAAGTAGACACGGCACAGCTGGGTCTGGGTTTTACAGATTCATCCATCCATCCATCCAGAATCTGTGACAACGAGCAGTCCTGGTGGACTCCAGCTCCCTCCCTGAAGGAGTCCTACTTAACGAGAACCAAACTCTCACACCGTTGAGGGACCGAACAGCCCGTATCAACGGGTCCTGGTCTGGAGCACCCTCCGGTCTCTCTTTCTGAAGAGGAGAACCACCACCTCAGTCTTTACTGCCACCTCGGTCCAGATGTTTTGGTTTGAAAGTCTGAAGATAATTAAGTGTTTTAATTTCACCAGACGACATTAGAGGTGACTCTGACACCCCTGAACCAGCTGTGGACCAGCTTGGGTCAAGGAGCCAGGCCAGTATCAGACCTACCTGGGTCTGACTCGGTGCCGGGGCTTTGACTCTCCAGCTCGTCAGATAAAGTTTTGCCACAGGGCTCGTGAGCTCGATCAAGAACACGGAGCCCCTGCAGCTCAGCCTGCAGCTCGTCGATGCGATCCTGCAGCTCCTGTCAAAAAAACACAACAAGTTCAAGTTTCACGGCGCCGCACAGGGTCCTGCGGCCTCTAAACGCTGCTGGAGAATTAGCTCAAACTTAGTTACCCTGCACTGTACTTGATAAGTGCTGTGCAGCTGCTGAACACGTTCTTCATACAGGAGGTCTGCAGAGCCAGGATCCAGGTCTCCAAACTGGGCCAGATCACACAGAAGGAAAAAGCTTTTTGTTTGGGATAAAACAATAAAATTAAACCAAAACCGAAACAAAGTTATAAAATATCAAAAGGTAAAGACGCAAACCGGCAGCTTAAAGCTGAAAGCAGCAAATATTTAGCTACAAACAGCCAAACAGATTGAACAGCATGCTAGCTAAAAGCTAAAAAGAGCAAAAATGTAGCAAGAAGCTAAAATGTTTAAATGGTAACTAAAAACTAAAAGTATCAAAAGTCTAGCTAAAACAAAGCTAAAAGTAGCAAAACAATATAAAATTATAAAAGTAGCAAAAAGCTACTTAAAAATATCAGAAGGCTAGCTAAAAGTAGCAAAAGTATAATAAAGATAAAAATACCAGATATTTAGCTACAAACAGCAGAACAGATTAGACAACAGGCTAGCTAAAAGCTAAAAAAAAGAGCAAAAACGTAGCAAGAAGCTAAAATATCTAAATGACAACTAAAAACTAGAAGTATCAAAAGTCTAGCTAAAACAAAGCTACAAGTAGTAGAACAGTAGAAAATTATAAAAGTAGCAAAAGGCTTGTGAAAAATACCAGAAGGCTAGCTAAAAGCTAAATAGCAACAGGTTGCTAAACTAACCAAAACTTAGCTAAAAGCTAAAAGTAAAAAAGTATCTTAAAGCTAAAAGCAGCAAATATTTAGCTAAAAGCAGCAGAAGGCTAACTTAAAGCAAAAAAAGTAGCAAGAAGCTTAAAGTATCTAAATAGTAGCTACAAACTAAAAGTATCAAAAGTCCAGCTAAAACAAAGTTAAAAGTAGCAGAAAAGTAGAGAATTATAAAAATAGCAAAAGGCTAGCTACAAGCTAAAAGTAGCAGAATGTTAGTTTCAAGCTAAAAAAAAAAAAAAAAAAAGCCAACATTAGCTAAATATGAATAAAAAGGACTAAAATAGAAGTAAACTGAATTCAAAAGAGAAGATCTTTGAAGGACGTGACAAGATCTCAACATGTTTCTATGGCAAAGATATTTTAAGAGTTCCGTATTTTTTAAAGTGTAAAACACAAAAAAAAATATAAAGACCCGTCTCCTGAACGAGCTGAACATAAATAGATTTATGAATAAAACATAAAATTTACTAAACTAGATGACAAAATAAAAAATAAAAAGCAGGAAGACAAACAGGTTGAACAGTGTTCAGTTCTGTAAAAAAAAAAAACAAAGGACCACCACAGAAGGTCTCCATCTTATGAAAGCAAAACATCTGAGTACCTTGTCCTTCATGATGTTCTCCAAGTTGGTCTGCAGAGTGTTTATCTGACTCTGTGCTTCAGCTAGTTTCTCAGTGCAGTCCAGTAAGTCCACCTCAAGACGCCGGTTCTCCTGGAAACACAAACGCAACAAACGGATCACGATCATTCTTCAGGGAAGAAGAAAGAACAAGATCGACAGTGACGAGAAATAAAAACCGAGCACGGACACGAACAAATGAACAACACCGGTTGAGGTGAAAACTGAAAAAATTAAAATCAGAGAAATTTCATTTTCTGTGAAAAAGAACCGTGAACGCCGAGAGCTGAAGAGGCTAAAACCGAGTTAGAAAAGCTAAAAGGAACAGGACGCGCTGAAGCTCGCCGAGACAGACTTCAATTAATCTCAAGAGTGAAGAAGCAGAAAGAAAACATCTGTACAGAGAAATAAAGAAACAGGAAAACTAAACGCAGAATCAGGATTCACATAAAAAACAAAAAGCTACACGAGGATGCAGAGCAGGAACTTCACACTGACTCTACCGCTGATGACATCATTAAATCAAACACAGCTGGATCTGTTGTCGTACATTGACTGAGACGGAGAGGTGGTGTCGGAGGAGAGCGTCGTCCTCCCTGATCTTCTCCATCTCTGCTCCCAGCTCCTCACGCTGCAGGACCGCCTGCTGCTGGAGCTGCTCCACCTCCTTCACCAGCTCTGACCGGACCGCCGCTAGCTTCTCCTTGTAGTCCTGCTCCAGCTTTCTGCACACATTCATGAGAAAAGCGCCGATGAAACGCAAGGCCTTGCATTCCTTCAAGGAGCGCACCACTTCAGGAAACTATTTCCAACAATAACCAAACATAAGACGACAGCAGCTGACGTTAATGTATGAATGTAAAGTGAAAGCCGAACACTAAAAGGATCAAATGCAAATCTGAGAATGAGTGAGATTAACAAAAATGACAACTCTAATCCCTTTGAGCTTCATCTCTAAAAATCCGCCCTAAAAGGCAGAACATGAGCTAAAGAAGGTGGCTTCATTTTTACTGCATGTTTCAGCAACAAGGCAACTCAAAGGGCTTTTCATGAAAATCTAAAAACACAATGACAAAGTGCAGAAGAACAACAAAAGCTTATAGAATGATAAAAATTAAAGATGCTCAAAGAAAGAACATTTAATAAAATATTAAGGAAGATCAGCTATTTAACAAAGATCTGAACTCTACCAAGCACCTGAGTGTAACTGTGTTTACAGTAATTATGTAATTAAAACTGCCGTTTATTTATTTATTTATTTTTTTTGCTGTACAAGTCACAGTTTTTGGCAGAAATTAGCATGTCTGCAACACATTTATGTTTTTTTCCCATATTTATAAACCAATTTTTGGCTGAGATCTGACGATTTCATTTATTTTGACATAGACAATACTGAACACTACCATTTTCAGCCACTAGAGGGCTCTCGACTAATATGGCAAGCCAAGTGTCTCAATTAATAGCCACTTTTACCTATTAATGAGACACTTGGCTTGCCATACAAGCCACTTTTGTGAACTCCTGGAGCAAACGTCAAATCAGCTGCATGTTGCCGCGCCGCACAGGTGAAATGCAGCTAATTTGACCATCAAAGTGCATTTATTGACAAGTTCAACAGAGACACACCTTTGCTATAGTTTCAAGCAAACAAATAATTGTTTTTAAGTGTTAATCTTGTTAAATTCTTGTTAAAGTCCTCCTGTGCACGCTTCCGCAGCCACCATTTGGCAGCCAATCGATTTTTGGCACAACACCGGACCACATTTCTGGGCTGTCAGCTGTGACGCATTTATGGATTTTTAAAATTTTATTAGACATATTTGGACTGATGCAACTTATAGGGCTGTGCGACGTGCACGGCGGACAATATGGTACCTGCAGTTTGAGCAGCGCCTCCTGGTGATGGAAGCTGGAAGTGTGAGCTGGATTAAGGACGGTCAGCCATGGGTACAAAGCGCCAAAATGAGAGCATGAATTGATCTGAAACACAAACATGCTTTAATGTTTTTTTCTTATACATTCAATCATTTTTAATTATAATTTGTGATGGAGGTTGCGCAGCCTGTTGTGCAACTACAGGAAAGTAAGTGTACCAGATCCTCAGCGCTTTTTAGTGGCTTGTGTTTGGTTGTGGTGTCACTGATCAGGCTCGTCAGTCGGTCGATGTAAACCGACGCCAGGCGAAACAGAAGCTCCTGAATGACAGCGTCCTGTGAGGAGGCCATCAGCATCGCTTCCCAAAAATCCACCTGTAAGCTGTTCTCACTACCCAACTCCTACACACACACAAACATATTCACTGCTACTACGTTCAATTACTGATCAAAATAGATTAAATGCAATCATTTAATCGGCTTCTGCAAAACGTTTATATGACACAGATAAGTATTGTGACAAATACTTCTCGGTCATGGCCGCTCTGCTAGCAGAGACACGCACCTTGAATATGTGATCCGCCTGCTCCAGCTGAACTTTGCTGTTCTCATGTAAAGCCACCATGGCAGCCACGAGGAGTCCGGGTTGGGAGTTTGCCAGCTGCCGAGCCAACGCTGTGGGTCCGACCTGCTCGTTCTTGCCCCCTCCTCCACCATAAAGCAGCAGCCTTGGCTCCTCGATGAACCCGTACACCAGCAGCATCTGAAGGCACCCCCCATGGCTTAATGCTCAGTGTGAAAACAATAACTCTGGCTGCAAATAAAAGTTGCTTTACAAAAAAAGAACGACCACGAAGCGCAGTAAAAACCTTTCACTTAGAGGACGTAAAGTGCGTTCATCCTGACCTCAGCATGCCGCTCCATCAGCTGTGTGTACTGCGACAGGTCGCCCTGGCGCAGCATCAACGTTGCCATGGTGATTGTTAAAGGCACAGACACGCCGGCTGTGTCCTCCAGATGTTGTAAAATCTGCAGCGTCCGGGCAACGCCGACGTTCATCATGCACGGGCTGGCACAGACGTTGACGAGGAGCGAAGGCTCTGATTGGCTGAAAATGTTAATGACCTCATCCGCTTCCTCCTGTGGGGACATAGTTTTGAAAAAAACTCATTTTTGATTCAATATTGTACTTTTAGCTAAGAGAGTTTGATCAACTATATGATGACGACTACGTGTATAAATAGAAGAATGAGTAAAATGTCAGAGTTTTCCAGATGTTTTGTACCTGACTGAGGTTCTTATCTGTTTCCTCTAACAGGTAATGTTTGAGATAAAACAGGAAGCCTGGCCCGTAGGAGAGCGGGCTGCCTGGACGTGGGCGGTTCCTGGACATGACCTCTGTGACAGACAGACCAGACATCCTGTAGTACGGCAATGCCAGGTGGCAGTTCTTCTGACTTCCCCTTATGGAACAAAAACATTAAAAATGAAAGAAAACACTGCACTTCATATCTACTCAGTTTGCATTTTCAAACAGAATCAAAATGATGGAAATCTGTTTCAAAAACAACAAACATGACAGAGTGTGTGATGTAGAAAAATTATTTCTGTGTTTTAAAGCAGTGGTCCCCAACCACCGGGCCGCGGACCAGTACCGGGCCGTGGGTCAATTTGTACCGGGCCGCAAAGAAAAAAATAATAATAATAACTTTTTATTTTGAAAAATCACCAGATCCTCTCCACCACATCTGTCAATGACTCACTCTTGACGCAGGTCAACATACACAAGCGGTAAGGTTCAGTTTTTGTTAGACACATGTGCAGATTGGTTCTACATCGCCCGTTCAGTGGAGTCATTTAGCTGCGTGGTCCGGAGCAGAAAGGCGTGCAGCCGTGTCTGCGCATTTGAAGAATTACACACACTGCATATTTTTCAACCCGCCTGACAAAGAGTGACTGTAAATCTATGAACTAAATAAAATTATAATTTTAAACAAAGCTTCCTAATATCACATCAGAGCACGTTTTGTATTGAACTGTTTTGAATTCACGTCAGAGCTGTTCGTTCGCATTTCTGCTTGTGCTCTTTAAAAAAATCTCTGCCCTAAAAGTTCCAAGTCGTGGGCAATTTTATTAAAAAAACACAAATATAATTAAAGTTTTGCACTATGAAAAAGTTCCTGCGCTTTTGTGTACTGATGTGTGAATCACTGCAGAGCAGGGAGGAGGATGAGACACAGCTGACCCCGCTGTGGGATACTTATTAAATGAGAAATGATCATGCATTTATACATTTATAAATCACACATAAAGTGATTAAAAGTACATTTGAAATACAGGTGCTGCTCATAAAATTAGAATATTGTGGAAAAGTTGATTAATTTCAGTAAATCCATTCAAAAGGTGAAACGTGTATATTAATTTGTTTCAATAATGAGTTTACATCTTTTGTTTCATATTAATCTACTGTAATAAACCTTTTGTAAACTTCACCAGAATGCAGGACATGAAATCTACTTTATCCAAAATTCTCTGGGGTAGGACCTTCAGACTTCAAGGTTGGGGACCACTGTTTTAAATGACAGTAATTTGTACAACCTGCTGAAATTGTCTCCAAGCTGTGCACAGTTCTGTCTGAAGGCCTCCTCCAGCGCCCGTCTGTCAGTGTGAGCGGAGATCTTTCTGTCAGGGTCACCTTCACGTTCCTGCTGCAGCTCTGAGGACTGCAGGAAGGAGGCGCGGAGGAGGAGGTGCGCTTCACAGAGGAGGTGTTGAAGACTTTGGCCTTGTGGGTTTGTCTCTGTGTACGACTGACTGTACTCAACCTGACACACACACACACACACACACACACACACACACACACACACACACACACACACACACACACACACACACAC
>JARVGV010000673.1:25604827-25619282 GCA_031762435.1 Hypsolebias longignatus
CCCCCCCCCCCCACACACACACACACACACACACACACACCTTGCAGCTGGACGTCTGAAGGACTAAAACACAAAACGGCTCAGTTCACTGAACGATGCGACCAAACCACCAAAAACATGGACGATTATTAAAAATGTAAATAAGAACGAAACTCCACCACGTGCAGATGAAACATGCATTTTATTCACAACGGAACATCGTGCACATATTTTATTCACAACGGAACATCGTGCACATGTTAACGGTTTTTAAAAAGTTGTACAGTATTTTAAGAGAAAAATAAGCTGACAGTGAACCTGACGGCAGCAACGCAACTCAAAAACGTTGTTTCAGCGGTAACACAAAGTGTGTTGGAAACAGCTGGTGGAGGACGTTCTGACTCACTGGTTGCTCGTCAACAGGCCAGTAACAGCACTGGGTGTTCACAGAGACGTCCAGCGAGGCTGAAGCTATGAGAAGTGAAGATGGGCAGAGGTTCATGACCAGAAAACAAATTGTCCAGAAAAGTAAAATACAGTAATTATAGATCAACGTTCGAGTCTGAACACGTCCACAGATCACTGGAAACACAGTTCATCCACAGATGCTACTTAAAGCTCTATCAGGCAAAGAAGAAGCCAGATGTGACAGAAGTGAACACCATCAGAACCACTGCCGTCCTCTCTGGACCAATGGAATGAGGTGAAGTCCAGAACTGTTCTGGGGTCAGACAGACTGGAATTAGAACTGGTCTTTGTCCTCTGCACTAAAGAGAGGGACCGTCCAGCCTGTGATCAGCGCACAGTTTTAAGAAAAAAACTGCCTCTCTGATGGTATGGGGGTGCATTAGTGTCTTTAGAATAGGGAAGCTTACCGGTACACATTTGGAAAAGCTGCATCAATTCACAAAAGTGTATAAAAGTTTTAGAACATCTAGTTTTGCAAAACAGATTAAATTTAATAAATCTAGAGCAGATCCAGGACTTCAGCAGTCCTGAATCCTCCATCAGACCCGACTGGGACAGTTCTTCCAAAACCTGCAACAATTTCAGTTTTTAATTGAAACATCTGACACAGTTTCAATATTAAACACAATAAGTCTGAGCTGCGGCGCCTCGATGGAACCAAAACTGAAAGTCTGACGGAACCACAGACTTCCAGTCGCATCAGCTGATCAGCTGAGGAATGACATCAGAGGAATATCCTGTGCTGTAGTTTAACTAGCTGTGCTGTAGTTTAACTAGCTGTAGTTTAACTAGCTGTAGCTTAACTAGCTGTGCTGTAGTTTAACTAGCTGTGCTGTAGTTTAACAGTTTGTGCTGTAGTTTAATTGTACTGTAGTTTAAGTACCAGTAACTGCGCTGTAGTTTAACTAGCTGTGCTGTAGTTTAACTAGCTGTGCTGTAGTTTAACAGTTTGTGCTGTAGTTAAACTAGCTGTACTGTAGTTTAAGTACCAGTAACTGTGCTGTAGTCTAAGTTACTGCACTGTAGTTTAACTGTGCTGTAGTTTTAGTACCGGTAACTGTGCTTTAGTTAAAGTTCCAATAACTGTGCTGTAGTTTATAGCAACTGCGCTGTAGTTTAACTGTTCTATAGTTTAAGTTACTGTGCTGCAGTTTAAGTACCAGTAACTGTGCTGTAGTTTAACTAGCTGTACTGTAATTTATCTACTATACTGTAGTTTAACTAGCTGTACTGTAGTTTAATTGTACTGTAGTTTAAGTACCAGTAACTGTGCTGTAGTTTATAGTAACTGTGTTGTAGTTAGTAACTGTGCTGTAGTTTAACAAGCTGTGTTGTAGCCTTTAACTGCTGTCTTACTATACCTTTTAGCTAGCCTCTTATTTACGGTACTCTTCTGCTACTTTTAGCTAACCTTTTATTGCTGTTAGCTTTTTGTCATTACAAAGCACAGTTCTCTTTGTTTTCTTTAAACTTGCATCTTGCCTTTAGCTACTTTCAGCCACTTAGCCTTGTTTCATTTAACAAGCCTTTTAGCCTTTATCTTTTTGTTGCATCTTTTAGCTAGTCTTTTGCTACATTTAGCTTCTAGCTATGATTTTGCCAGTTTAAGTTTTAGTTTGCCTTTTGCTACATTTTTGTTTTAACTAGTCTTTTGCTACTTTTACATTTTTAGTTGCCTTTTTTTCCCTTTTAACTTTTAGCTTGAATTTTCCTAATTTTAGCTTCTAGCTATGTTTTTGTCAGATTTAGCTCATTTTAGCCTGAGTTTATTATTATAGTTATTAATACATTTATTATTTTTTTGAGTGGAAACCTAATTTTTTTTATCAAACATTAAAAAAAAAAACAATAGATTGTGTTACATTCAGTGTTTAAACTTTATTTCTTAATAAAAGCTTGTTTTTCCTCTACGCCAAATAAAACTAATAAAAATCAACGTTAGAGTTTATTTCAGACAAATCTAGTCTTTGTTAAAAACTTTCTAATGTGATGAAATTCAGCTGCAGAGGACAGCTAAAGGCTAAAGGGCTAATTTACGGACAGTTAGAAACAAGTCGCTAACTTCATTTAAACACATCGAGACAAACTTTTCCAATAATCAGACACAGCTGTAATAAAAGTTGCTTAAGAGAAAAAAACTCACCAAAGGTTTTTTTTTTTTTTTAAACCTGGCGGGCAGTGGACTTCTCTTCTCCGACTCAAATTAAGGGGGATAAACGTTTTAAATGTAAAACTTTACGACATGTCCCTGAAGGCAGCGCCGAGCGGGGAATTGTCCCGGACCCGCAGAACCCGCAGAGGCGTTTTCCAAACCCGAAGCCGTGACAAAAAAAGAGTCTCCTGGCCGCAGCTCCAGAGCTCGGATGAACCACAGACAGATACAGTCCGGGCCGAACCGAACCATCCTCCTCCTCCGGTTTGTAGCGGATTTTGAAAAGCTGCCGTGAGAGACCGTGAGAGGAAGAGGCGGAGACCTGAGAGTCCAGACCCACCCAACCCAACCCCCTCGTGGACCGAAGCGAAACGGTAACCGCTGGATTCAAAAGTCACATCTGTCCTCCGTTAGACTGGATTTCATCTGAAAAATGGACGGAAGTTTGACTCAGAGAAGTTTTGCTGCAGCAGCCGCCCATCCAACGAGAGTGTCCGTTCCTTTTCAGTCAGCCGGCGTACCACCCGGCTGGAAGTGGTGAGTGGAAAGGAAGGAGTCACCACCTTAAAAATCAGGACCAACCGGTCAAACCATCCAAGTTTATAGAGTTTAACAGCAGACCACATCATAATACACAGCCATAAGAACAGATGTTATTTGTTGATTAGAGCAGAAGTTGTAAAATGTCCACTTGGCAGAAGCACTTAATGAATTATCATCGCCCGCCGCGCTTGTGTGGTAAATGGAGTGGAGCTGGTCTGTCAGTGACCCCAACAACTCAAAAAGAAAACATCTGGGCTGTAAACAATTTCATCGGAGCTTTTTTAAATAGTCCAACCAAATTCAGATACTCATAACATCACTGCATGCACGAGATTAACCTGCGTAAATAAAGGTTGAATGAACGCATTTCTTTTTGGAATCGGTCAGACCTGCTCATTCAAACTGGTTCAAAATGCTGCAGCCTCATTTTGAACTGGTAGAGAGAGCACATGTCTCCATTTCTCTTCACTGGCTTCACTTTCAGATTCATTTCAAAATCCTTCTGCATGTTTTTAAATATCTGAACAGGTCTGCCTGTCTCACTGATCTGCTGCAGCCATATGCCCCACAGCCTCTCTGAGGCCAGCAGACCAGATTCTACTGGTTCCAGATTGTTGTAAAGAGCTTCAAGTGTCTTGATAAGATAGAAAGGTTTATAAGTATAGTCCATTTACCTGTCCAGGTGTCCCCCGCCTCTCGCACAGTGACTCGCACAGTGACTGCTGGATATGGACACCAGTGACCCCTGCGACCCGAAAAGTAAGAAGCGGGTAAAGATAATGGATAGATGATGTCATAAAATACACATATTTTATCCATCCATCCATTATCTATGATATAAAGTCTAAACTTTTTGCACGTCTCTGGACTGAGCTGGAGGGAAGTGAACCTGTCGGACACACGCAGATAAAAACAGTTCACGAGATGTTTTCTCATCTTCTGCGTTTTTCAAAGACGAGCTCACAAACATGTCTTGTCCCAGTGACGAGTCGTCGGAGTCGACTGATCAGTAACAAGGTGACACCAAACAGAACCAGCAGCGTGCGGTCAGATTCTACCAGCAGGACCTGTAAAGGATTGTTTTACAAGTCTTGACAGAAACTCCTGTGTGATGCTGTTAAATTACAATTATTTCATGTTCCTGCTTAAACAGTATTTTTATTATTATGAAATCCAGTAAAACTTTGTTATTATACGCTGCACATTTACAGCAAGTCATTACAGCGTACAGTCCCATGGCAGGTCAAAGAACGTGCACACGTTTGCAGTTTCACGCAACCTTTTCGTGCGTATGTGTCGTTGAAACGCGAGGCCCCAGCTGAACAACTAAAACCTGCAGGATGGTGGTCCTCAAGGATCAGGATTACGGTAGGCTCTACAGATTCATTAATCACCCTCATTCAAATCCATCCTGTGGTTCATGAGATATTTTACTAACACACACACACATAACTTGCTTATGTCTTTTAGAGACAAACTAGTAAATGATTTAGTTTACACACACACACACACACAGTTAAAATCATTATTGGCACTTTGCCTTCAGTTTTATTTTAACATACAATGTATTTCTACCTAAATAAAGGTGGAATGAATGAACATTTCTGCTAAGGAACTTCAGTTCCCACAATGCTTTGCGGCGTGGAGCCAGCTGTGTTTGTTCTGCTCATGATTGCTGTGGTGTTTTGGACGCCATGATGTTTAGAGGCTGTTCCAGGAGGCTCGTGTGGCTGCGTTTGGTTATCTTTAAGGTCTTTGTGTTTTGATGAAGACTTCCTGTCTCACCCAGCACAGCTTCCTGCTCCTGTCTCACTGGAGGCCGTGAAACGAGCAGCGTCAGTTGAACCTTGACCTCGTTTGTTGTTGTGTTTGCCAGCCCTCATGGGTTTCTCCTCTGCTCACAGAAACCACTCGGACTCTGGTCTGAACAGACAATGGTCCACATGAAGACAGCTGTGTCCTTTCTGTTGCTGGTCTACGTCTCGGTGCCGGTTCTTCTTTACCTCTTCCCTTGGGTCCTGGGCCATGCTGTATTCTCTCACTTGTGTAAGTAATGCACTTCCAGTCCAGTTTAACTTCACTTAATATTAAAACAAATCAAAACTTGATGCTAAACAGACCTAAAAGTTTAAAAAGTTAGAATTAATTCATGTGGGATCTAAGAATGGGTTTTCTGTTGCACTTGAGGTGATTTTATATTATTTTGAGTCGTATTTATGCGCTGCTGCCAAAAGTTAGAAAGTTATAATTTTGCATCAATATTTATTCGTGGCCTGTTGCTGTTGTTGATTCTTGCCACAGGAGGGCGCTGCTGTGAGCAGAACACACAGTGACCCAAAGGAAGACACAATTCAAGATGGACGCCACAGATACACAACCTTATCTAACAAAAAATGTCTAAACCTTCATCAGCTTTGAATGTCACGTTTGGTGTGGTAGTAGCTGAGAGTCGCCCCCGACACAGACTCAAGTAGCAGACTGCACAAGATTAAAACAAAAGCTGAATTTAACTCTGTCTGTTAGCAAAATATCACATGAACCTTGGAACTTTCAGAAAATCTTGTTTGGATGTACATCTACCATCCTGAAAATGTTGGACGTTGAACATAATGGAGGGAAAAAATAATGTTTTTATACGAATAAACGCAGTAAACGTATAAAAAACAGGTAATTTTAAATATGAAGGGAACAAAACATTAAAAGAAGAAGGGAAGAGGCAACAAATGTAGGTGGTACAGACAAAAAACAGATGGAGGAGCATTTTGGAAACGGGTCAGTAAGAAGCCCGGGTATAAAGAGAGACTGGAACTATTAGACGTAAAGATGGGCAGAGGTTCACCAGGCTGTGACGATCTACATCTAAAATCTGAGGACACGTCATCTCCCTGTTATAATCTCATCAACAGATTAGAAGACGAGCTCAAAGGTTGAGGCTGAAGGTCAACACTGGATGGCCGTGACCTTCAGGCCCTCAGGGGTCACTGCATCAAAACCAGGTCTGGTTCTGTTCCGGGCTCCGGGACTCTTCCACAGATCAGTGTCTGTAAACACAGTTCAGCTGTTTAAAGCTCTATCGGACAAAGATGAAGCCAGATGTGAGCACCATCCAGAAGCGCTGTCATCTTCTCTGGACCAGAGCTCGTTTCAAATGGACTGCGGTGAAGTCCAGAACTGTTCTGAGGTCAGAAACGTATACAAGTCCATGAAATTCATTCTGTAAACTACAGACTGTGCTAAAGAGGGGAGGGACCATCCATCAGCTAACAGTTCACAAACCTGCCTCTCTGACGGTATGGGGGTACATTAGTGACTGTGGCATGCACAGAGTTTGATGTGTTTATTAGTTCCACTGTAAATGAAGTCTGGGTTTATGAGGTTTGCAGATTGTTGCGTTTTACACATCCAAACTGTTTTTACAGCGTTCGCGCTGAATGAACTGTTATTTTTGTTCTTGTAGCTGTGGCAGCCATCTTGTGTTGGGTCGACCCCAAAAATGAGTCAATGAACACTTCCTGAAAGTTTTGTTGAAACTTGTCCTGCGGCTCATGAGATGGTTAAAAACATGTTTTTACCACTTTTTGGGGATTGTCATTAATTGATCACAACGTGGTGCGGCAGGTTCAAAGCATCGATCTGATGTCCCTGAGCTTGTCCATCACGGTCAACGGCAACACAATGACCTTGTCTGTGACCTTGTGTGTGACCTTGTGTCTGACCTTGTGTCCTCTCCACCGCAGTGAGGTTTCCATATTTCGTGGATCTCGACAGACCTCAGGACGTGCTGAACCACACCTGCAACTTCTACCTCGGCACAGAGGAGGGCGTCTCGGTGGGAGTGTGGTAGGTCGTGCGCGACCATTGAAGCGCGTCAGATTCCATCGTGTTGGTGAACACAGGCGGCTCCGTGCTGACTGGACCCGCTCCAGAACCCTGTTTGTTTGTGCCACTCACTCTCTGTGTGTCTCAAAGGCATACGCTCCCCGTCAGCCAATGGGAGGCAGCCGCTGGGAAAACCCTCGACTGGTACCACGAGTCCCTGGGAGACGGACGCCCTGTTATCATCTATCTCCATGGCAACGTAGGGACCAGGTGGGAGAAGAGCTGCAGGGCGGAGATCCTTAAACTGGTCCTGATGGGGTCTACTGTGAACGACGTGCTTCAGTTTTGTGTTTCTCCAGGCAAAGATTGTTCGTAGGAACAAACGAGCGTGAAAACTTGTCGCCCGCCGTCCGAAGGCGACGGTTCTTTTTCTTTACCTGCGGCTGTGACAATCAGATTCAACATGGCCGCCACAACAAACTGGCCTTAATCTACAACTCACCAAGTTGAACAAATACTCTAGTCCCAACATTCGAAGTCAAATCTGCACATCTGTTAGCAAAATATCTCATCACTCATTGAACATGTATGAGTGAAACCCCCAGAATGCAATTGGGTGTAGGTCTACTGTTGATTAACTTTTGGAATCAGTTCAATTGAACATGGCCGCCACAGCTAATCAACACTAGCTGAAACAAAAGTGGCTATAACTTAAATTGTACCATATTGAGCTCAATGTGATTCTGTAGCAGCCGAAGGTGATTCTGTAGCAGCCGAAGGTGATTCTGTAGCAGCCGAAGGTTTTTCGCTGAGCGTGACATCACAAAATGATTTTCCTGTTTGACCAAAAGAACTTCAAGTTCCTCGTTCCTCATTAAAAGTTCATCCTTTAATGAACTCTGGTGTGAACTGAGACGTTCCCTTCAGGGAATGCTTTTGATCTTTTAGTGTTTCATGTAACCGATGGGTTGTTGAATGTTTTCCAGGGCCATGAGTCACAGAGTAAACCTGGTGAAGGTACGGCTCGTTTTCTAAAACGTGACGTAGTTTCAGTGTTTACGTGTTTTTAAATTGTCTTTGTAACATTTTAGATCCTGAGCGCTGCAGGACACCACGTCTTGTCTCTGGACTACAGAGGTAAGAAGATTCTGCCCAGTCGTCCAGCTCTAAATTTAAATGTGATGATTAAATTTAATTTAAATTGTTTTGTCTTGTCGTTTATTTTTCTGAGGTTTTGGAGATTCGACAGGAGAACCCAGTGAAGCCGGACTGACCAGTGACGCCCTCTACCTGTACCACTGGGCCAAGGCACAAAGCCAGGGGGGCCCTGTTTTTATCTGGGGACACTCTCTGGGCTCTGGGTCAGTACTCTGAGATACTTAAAATAAAATAAAAAAATAAAAACAGAAAAGAGAGAATAATAATGTTAAATATCAAAGTCAGGTCCTCTGGACAGATGCAGTACCGGTATATATATATATTTTTTTAATTATAAAAATAAATGAATGAATAAAAACAAAACATAAATATTTATAAATTATAAAATAAAAAGACATAAAAACAAAAAATAAATAAAAACATTAAAAACTATTATTTTTCTAATGCTAAAACAAAAAATAAAAATTTAGTTATTGTACTATATAAACTATTAAAAATAAACTATAAAAGGCAAATTATGACTATCAACTTTAATTTTTTTATAAACTATAAAAATGGTTTTTATTTTTTAAGTTTTTACTTTATTTTATTTTTTGCATGCGTCCAGAGGACCTGACTTCGTTAGAACGATGATAAAAGTTTAAAGTGTTTTTTTTTTTTTGTAGGGTGGGAACCAACGCTGCAGTTAAAATTCAAGAACAAGGTGAGTTTAAATTTAATTTTGTTTGTCTATTTATCTTCAGTCAGATATTTAATTATCTTTAGATTATTTAAATGACCTTTGGTTAATAAAGTCTTTTTAATTGAATAAACTGTCATGAAAGGCTTTTAGCTCAGTCAAACCTTCTCCGTGACACTAGACCGTAAAGGAAACTTTGTTTCTAAACTACTGAGTTACAGCAAAATGCTCATTTCTCATGGTCTTAAAATAAAACTTGTAAAACATTTATTTAGTCTTTAACCAAATTCATGAGAAACAAAGCAGAACATTAAACCCATGAAGATCATAATAAACTGAATATTTATACAGTAAATATGAACATTAAAATCTTTTAGTGTTTAAAACTGGTGACGTCTTGAATCTCAGGGTCTGCCGTCGATGCTTTAATCCTTGAAGCTCCTTACACCAAAATTGGAGAAGTCGTGATCAACCATCCACTCGCTAAGGTGAGAGCAGGAGCTGCACTTCCTTCTAGTCGGCTGCTCTTTGGCTTATAAAATGAAAGAGCTGAACGCAGAAACCTTCAGCTGCTGTGGAAGAGGCGTGATCAGTGCCACAGGTGTGTAGATCTGAAGCTGCAGGTTTGAGCCCAGGTCGTGTCAGGAAGACATGAGAACATCCAAAACACCACACCATCTTCTCTGGACCTAAGCTCAGGAAAAGACTGAATTCTTGAACAGCTAGAGCCCTCTATGTCCTCTAAAACCTCCAACACCAGGTCCCCTCAGGTCCTCTAAAACCTCCAACACCTGGTCCCCTCAGGTCCTGGATGTTCAGAGGTTAAGAGATGGTCCTCAGATGAAACATGGAGATGGAAATACATTTTTTAGAGGTTTCGTTGACATCAAACTGAAAACTACCTCATTTTATCTCTATTAATGTTTATTTTAAACATCTGGTGTGTCCTCCATATTCCATGTGAACAACGTGCACTACTGGAACGAGCAGATCTTGACCTTTCATCTTTACACCATGCTGTTTTCATCATCATGTCTCCATGTTCTGCTGCTGTTCGTAAGTTTTCTACTAATCATTTCCAGATGTACAGGTTCCTTCCAGGGTTTGAGAGCTTGCTCTGGATCCTGCTGGAGAAGAACAACATCATCTTTGACAACAAGGAGAAGTAAGTCTCATCCAGTAGAAGCTCTGGATTCTTCTGTAATCTGCACGTCGTTGCTTCGCTGGTGAACATTTAGTTTTGTCTTCAGTCTGAAGAGCCTCAGCTGCCCACTCCTGATCCTGCATTCAGAGGACGACCGAGTCGTTCCGTACCACATGGGTCAGAAGGTACGGACTTGGTTCACCGGCCTGAGACGACTTCCTGCAGTTCTAACCAGTCTGTGTTTACTGGATCCAGCTGTTCCAGGTGTCACTGGAAACCAGGAGAGAATCCAGCTCAGATGTTCCAGTTGACATGATCTCCTACAGCGCTGGTCGAGGATTCTCCCACAGCAACATCTACCTGGACCCCCATTTGTCCAAAGTGGTTCAGTAAGTGGAGCAACTGAAACGACTGATCGCCCGCCGGCAGTCAGGTCTTCTCTGTATGTCTGTTAGCAAAATTTCTCATGAAAGACTGAACAAAATTTAAAAGAAATCTTACAACTTTATCACTGGGTGCCCATCGACACCCCCTGATCCACCAGTTTAAAAAGTGGTGCACCAGTATCCTCCATCGCTTCATTTGAAGAACGAACGTTTGTGGTTTTGGAGACGTGTTTTTCTGGACCGGACTCGAACAGGAAATGAAACGAAACCTAAATGTTTTTAGTGCAAGACGTTCAAGTGGGTAGAAGTTACTCCGTGGAGAAGAACAGAGGGAGGTTTTATTTATTTGAGGCGGCGCAGAGGAACTCATCCATCAGGTGCAGTGGAGGAGCAAGGGGTGGCCAAGGGTGGCCTAGTCCCCCCACAGATTAATCTTTGGCCACCCCAATCATTTGAGGAAACTATGCTTTTAAGCAATATAAAAAGTATAGTTTCCTCAAATAATAGGGGTGGCCTATTCACATTATAACGCTGTCTGTTAGCAAAATATCTCATCAACCACTGGACACATTCTATTCAAAGTCTTATAAACACTGGATGTAAACTGGTTGGATGGATGGATGAAAGGCGGCGGGCGATATGCATTTCTTACAAGCTCATTCTGAAAAGGTTGACCTTTGCCCTCTGACACGTTTTCTTCTATTTGCAGGACGTTTCTACAAAAACTGAAACAGTAAAGTGGTTTTTCCTTCGAGGCAAATTCTCCAGGACTGGACAGTTACTCAAAGTATGTGTATTTATAGTACAAGAAATAAAATCTCTTCAAATCGTTTTATACTGTTTTTAATTTATTCTATTAGTGAAAACTATAAAGCACAACTACATCAAGTTTGTGTCTCAGAATGACCAAAGTCTCAGGAATGTAATAAGAACTGCAGATATTAGAAAACTGCTGTTTGACTCGGGTCCTACTGAACCCGCTCCTCAACCTGAACCCTGAGAACGTCCAATGGGAGAACACCCCCAAGCTTCTTGTTCCTGTGTCGAACTGAAGACACGTACAGTAACGTGATCTGAATCAAAATCAAGGCGTGTGGTTTTAGACATGCCCTGTAACGTGTTAGAGGGAAAACATGAGACGTAAGGGTTAGATTTTCTTCAGAGCCTTCACGGTCTCCTCCAGAGCCTCTCTGGGCTCGTTTGGCGGAGGGATCTTCAGGTCGGTGGGCTCCACGCCCCACACCTCGGTGGCGTATTCGGTGATGGTTCTGTCGCTGGAGAACTTCCCCGTGGCAGCTATGTTCCTGATCACCATCTTGGTCCATTCCACTTGATTCTGTCACACAAAAACAGATGTTTTCTCATAATTATACTAACATGACTGCACAGCGCCCCCTGCCTGCCAGAGCTGAACGTTACCTGATAGAGCTTGCTGACGTTTTCCTGACACTTCATGTAGGCTTCAAAGTCTGCAAACACCTTGAACCTAAAAACAAATCACATGAATCCAAACCTCTGGGAACTCGGCGCAGAGGAAAGGCGCTCCTGTAAATCCTCACCGGTCGTGTTTGAAGAGCATGTCGGTGAGCTCTTTGAAGAGCTCCGGGTTTTGGGGACTGAAGAATCCACTCACAATCTGATCCATCACTTCTTTCAGCTCGGGAATCTTCTTGTAGTACGTCATGGCATCATACCTGACAAATCAACATTCAACAAGAATACGGCACATTACACAGTCGTCAGCATACGGTGATATCTAAAGATATGGCCCTGACA
Organism: Hypsolebias longignatus; assembly: GCA_031762435.1. Lineage (NCBI taxonomy): Eukaryota > Metazoa > Chordata > Actinopteri > Cyprinodontiformes > Rivulidae > Hypsolebias > Hypsolebias longignatus. The sequence continues at coordinate 25,616,932 of JARVGV010000673.1, forward strand.
GGCAAAGACCTTGTTTGGAGCTAGGATGATGAAATGTGTATGAAGGTTTGTTAAATCATCTCGAGTGGATCTGAAGTTATGGGCAGGACAAGAGAAAGTTTACAGTCCAACCATTCAATGGGTGTATATTAAAAAAAAAAAAAAAGTTAAAATACATGAAATGTACCGCAGCGATACACAAAGCATGAATTCATTCTCATTCCTGCAGGCATCTTCTTCATGCATCTATTCTGGACTTTATTGCCATAATTTTAGCTGTACAAGTCCAGTTTTTTTTTTTTTTTTTTTTACATAAAATAGCATGCCTGCGATGTATTTGTTTCATTCCCATATTTATAACCCAATTTTTGGCTGAGATCTGACTATTTCATTCATTCTCGTATGGAAAATATTGAACACTACCTCTTTCAGCCACTAGAGGGCCCTCGACTAATATGGCAAGCCAAGTGTTGCACTAATAGGCAAAAGTGGCTATTAATAAGACACTTAGCTTGCCATACAGAACCACCTTCGGCTCACTCCGGAACTCCTGGAGCAAACGACAAATCAGCTTCGTTTCATCGCACCACCCAGACGAATGCAGCTTATTTGACCATTAAAGGTAATTTATGAAGTAAAAGTTAGACTGAGACACACATTTACTATAATTTCGATCAAACAATTGTTTTTAAGTGTTAATCTTGTTAAATTCTTGTTAAAGTCCTCCCGTACGTGCTCCCACAGCCGCCATTTGGCAACCAATCGATTTTTGGCACAACACTGGCCCACGTTTCCAGGTTGTCAGCGGTGATGCATAACAGATGTTACTTATATGGCAAAGTGACATATTTATGTTTTTTCTACTTTATTATACACATTTGGACTGATGCGACTTACGGCGGTGTGACGTATACAGCAGCACGTACGGTAATCAGACTAGCTTGTTTTGTTGTCGGTGCCTTCTGGTGAACGTTAGTTTTGAGCTGGTACAAAATAAATGAACTGAGTTCAAGTAAAAACATTTGTGTGAGACGCCTTTACCCCTTTTTGTCCATCTCTTTGACATCATCCACCCTCATGCCGAAGATGAAGAGGTTCTCCTCCCCGGCCTCTTCGGCCATCTCCACGTTGGCTCCGTCCATGGTGCCGATGGTCAGAGCTCCGTTCAGCATGAACTTCATGTTGCCCGTCCCTGAAGCCTCGGTGCCGGCCGTGGAGATCTGCTCCGACAGATCGGTGGCGGGTATCACTGAGGAAGGAAACGCTCCGATTACTGACATGGACGGTTTTGATCTCCTTCAGCGAGGGTTGTACTTTACTACAAGAACTTTTCTGAAGGTTTGAGGGTGTCTCCGTGGTTCCTCTGAGGCCCAGCAGGAACCTGGAACTGAAGAAGTTCAAAGAGAACCAAGAGAAGAAGAAATGTAAAGCTCCTGCCGGTGGCTCAGAGTGATCATAACTGCACACCCGAGTCTCTCACTCCCTGACTTGACACAGGCAGACAGAAATGCAGAGCAGAAAGTAAGCTCGGTTAGAGCGAGACATCGACTGCCAGTTCAAGTCTGTGAAAAAATGTTTTTAAAAAAATCTAAATGACAGTTCAGACCCGTTAATGTCCAACTCCCTGCGACACGTTTAAACTGCGACTGCTGGTTCTGCTGAGTCTGAGCTGGAGACCCAAACAGGACCGGCTTCACTCAGTGGAACGAAACACTGTTTTTGTGCACGGAGACATTTCTGTTGCACTTTTTGTGACTTTCATTTACTTCGTACAACAAATCTGAATCAAACGTCAGAACATTTTCATCTCAGATTTGAAGAGAGTGTTTGTAATTTTGGAGACAAGTTTTTTTTTGTCTGGACTTGAGTTAAAACAAGAAATGAAGTAAACCTCAATGTTTTTGGTGCGAGACAGATAACGAGGCAGGAGTTACACTGTGGAGAAGAAGAGAGGAGGAGCCAAGCGACAGATCCCGGAGAGGAGTGAGACATTTTATCACCAACAGGTGCAGCGGAGGAGCCAGGGGGTGGCCAATGGTGGCCTTGACCACCACAGATTAATCTTCAGCCACCCCAGTCATTTGAGGAAACTACTTTTAAACAATGTAAAAACCAGAAAGCAGCTTTTCCTCAAATGATTGAGGTGGTCAGTTTACATACGGCAGGGGCCATCTTGGACATTGATGTGGTGACCCAATTTTTGATAGTGACCTTTCACACGCCTAGATGAAGCCACACACCAAAATGTAAGTTGGCACGTTGCTTATTTTTAAGTCATCTTGCACAACATGCACAGACGGATAGAAGGCAATTCATATTCCCCTCTTTGCTCCACGACTGGGGGGGGGGGGGGGGGGGGGGGAAGAGTTTCT
>JARVGV010000673.1:25629493-25640583 GCA_031762435.1 Hypsolebias longignatus
AGTTACGGCAAAATCGACCTACGAACGGTCCTTAGGTCCGGAACCCGTTCGTAAGTCGAGGACTACCTGTATAGTGTTCACAGACTTACTTACAAATGAACGCATGCCTACATTCACTCATACAGCTGTAAACACACTCCCCTCAACTCACCACCATCGCTGGCCTCCCTCAAATGTATTATTATGTCATCTGTATGTTACTTTTTTGTGCTAAGATTTATTTATGTTTCTTTTTTATTTTTTAGATATGACTTTTTTGTACCTCCTCTTTCCTTGTTTTCTTTTTCTCATCTAACAAAAAAGGCAGAGCCTCTCATGAGGTTGCAGCCTCAGGCACTCTGTCTCCCATGTTTATGTTTTCAAATCCCGTTTAAAAACCCACTACTGTTCTGTAGCTTTCAACACCAGATGATCTGTGTTTGAACCTGTTGCTTCACACAGGTTGGTCGTTATATTTATTATCTGCGATGTTTTCATGTCTATATTCTGTTTTTACTTCATGTTGTATGTTGCCTGTGTGTTGCCTGTTGTTTGTCTGTTTGTACAGCACTTTGGTTGGCCTTGTTGCTGTTTTAAGTGCTCTATAAATAAAATAGTATTGTATGGTATGGTATCAGAAAGGTGGTATAATAAAACTTCCCCAAAGGGAAAAAATAAAAATACTTTCTGGTTATTTTTATATCTCACTGTCTCTACTTTTAGCCATTAAAATGGAACTACACATCCTCCCACTCCTTGAAAAACAGAGAAACATATCTAAGCTAAGCAATTTAGCCCTTTCATTGTATATTTCAGTTTGTCTTATAATCTAGTGTAAAAACATGTCTACACTCTTACCAAAGGGGAAAAAATTAATGACACAAAGTGATAAGACAATAAAACCCCAAAGAACCAAGTTATGAAGTGTAACAAACCAGTATGTTCTCTCTTTAGTTCCCTACAAAGGAGCACATGGTCTCATTATATAAACCAGCAGGAGCTGACTCTGTGCACCAACACCTTGCCTCATGCTTTGCTGCTTTTTTAACCTGTCACCAAGACCACAGTAACTGCCAACACCTTGTCATCCCACTGTCCACCTGCATTTACAGACTGAGTGGCCACTGTACAGTTGGGATTCTCAAACTGGTAACCAATCCAGAACATAATTCAACAACTTACTTTTAACATATAAAGCTCTGAACATCCTAGCTCCAACTTATATTACAGATCTTATTGTTCCATATTTTCCTAACAGAGCACTTTGGACTCAGACTGCAGGTTTACTTGCGGTCCCTAGAGTTTCCAGCAGCAGAATGGGAGGAAGATCTTTCAGTTATCAGGCTCCTCTCTTGTGGAACCAATTTCCAGTTTCTGTCCATGAGGCTGACACATTGTCCAGTTTTAAAACTGGGATTAAAACTTTCCTTTTTGATAAATTCTATAGTTGGTCAGCTTGGTTTCCTGACCTATTCTTTATCCTGTGATGCTGGAACCTTAAGACTACTGGAGGACAAACTGACTTCATTTCATCAAATGAATAGTTACATACAAATTAATAGTTTGTACTTGTAATTATTATTTCTTAACTAGTGATTTCTAACTTTGTGTCTTTCCTCCTAGAGAGAAACCTGATGGTCTCCATCCTGGACCTGCCACTGTGTGTTTGTCTCTCCTTCCTGTCCTCTCGGGCCCAGCCAGTCAAAGCAGATGGCTGCTTGTCCTGAGCCTCGTCCTGCTGGAGGTTTCTTCCTCATAAGGGAGTTTTTCCTTTCCACTGTTGCCTCTGTGCTTACATAGGATGGGAGACAATGACAAAGTGAAAACTCAAAGCAATATGCTGGCTCCTTAAATAATGTTATTAACTGACTTTTTATGTATGTGAATGTTTCTGTTCAATGCCCTGAGACAATTTATGGTGTGCTTTGGTGCTGTATAAAAAAACTGAATTGAATTTTAAATTCTTGGTGGTAACTCAGATTTGGCCTCATCCTTAAACAAAAGTCAAACAGCACCAACAGCAGAATTTATGACTGTTTTACAGATCCCAAGACACTAAGTGAGTTCCCTTGTGACTCCCCCATGCAGCGTTCATAATGGCTCTCAGTTCCACCGTTTCTTGCATCTTTCCCAGCTTTGCTTGTGGTTTTCATCAGGTCAGCTTGTTCTTATGTCACACCTAATGAATCTGAAGATTTCCAAAGAGAAGAGTGTCCTTAACAAACTTTTGGCTTCGGCTGGTGGACAGATATGACAAGAGATGAGAGAAACTGAGAGGAATATGTAGAATAAGTCTGATATGTAGTTTGGAAAAAAATGGGAAATAAAATGAGAGACAATTACCTTTTTGTAGCTATGTCCATATGGAAGTATTTATACTCATCTGAAATAGTTGAGTAGTTAAAAAGTTAAACTCATACTACTTGTAAGCTGTTAACCAACAGACAGTTGACAAATGAGCATGTCTTATAGTCAAAAGCAGTGCAGTGTGATAATTCAAGTCAGTGCTATCCATGAGTGCGCCAAAAGTTCTCAGCTACAATATGAGAAGGCAGGCCAAAGCCAGTATACTCAAGGGAATCAGAGAAAAACAAAGAAAACATGCAGAAAAGTTAGAAAATTAGCTCAACCACATGGGGGTGAGTGAATCAACCAATCTCAGGTTCAGGCTACTGAGGAAAAGCTTCTGAATGTTCACAGGAAAGGCCCAGGGGAGCACAAAGGAAAGGCTTACAGTCCTGGCAACCAGAATATGGAGATACACCAAAAGAGCTCAGGCCAAGAGGATAAATGGCCTCCTGTTTGTAACATTTAATTTCAGTTTGTCCCAACTCTGCAGTTTAGTAGTGTGACTAGAACTGAACCACAAATAGAGCAGTTACAAAAGACCACTGGGAGAAAAAAACAGGAACTAATACAACAGATATGAAAGAGAGATGAACACTAACAGCTTGGAAGTACCAGGGCTTAACGTGGCCAACTATAAATGGGTAAACCAAAATACACACATTAAAGAAAATAGACTTCATTTATACTAAGTTACTGAACTGACATCTCTCTTTGATTGTTGTCTTTGAACAAAGCCTCAATAATTTAATCTAAAAAGCAAAGGAAAAACAGGTGATTTTTTTCATCAAAACTTATAAAACCCATCAGTAGAAAAGTTGACTTACATCCTGATGTTGTAACATGAGCAATATCCTGAGCAGCAAACCATCCCAAAAAAAATAATCTTTTTTTTAAGAAAGCTACTGCAGATCAACTCAACACTAATAATCAAAGTCACCCTCGGATATTTGTAGCTACGATAAGGCAAAACACTTAATCATAAAGTCCAGTGTGAATTACTGCATGTGCAGATACAGTTCCCCTCTATGATCAGAAAGAATGCATAAATAACATATGAGAATAAAAAGCTAATTAACACACAGTTCCCTACAGCAACCATGAGGATTGAACAGAGTCACACAGAAATCTGCAAACCTTTTTGATTATCCCTGACGACGGGAGTTTCAAGGGGCTTCGAGGCACTGCCTTCCACAATGATTTGCTGAATCAGTCAACTGGCGTGGGTGTACCATGTTTTAGGGGTGTGGGTGTTAACACTGTGAGAGCAACATTTTGGCTGCAGTGGAGCCAGTGTCACTGAGATGGTGTGCAGAACCCTCTGAGACAAAGGAAGGTTTACAAAAAGTAACGTGACTAACGGGGGTAAAGTTAAGAGGCCTAAGCAAAAACCTATAATAGACAAACTGGAACTAGAAAGAGGCATATCCCTTTTCTGGAGCAAATCGTTGGATTCAAAGGAAAAAACAAAACAGGAGGATGTGTGCACGTGCACAGAAAGTTACTCGGGTAAATAAAATTATAATAAGAAATGGTTACACTAGCAGCGGTATTTGTGCAAAAAGTCTACTTAATCAGCAAATACTTGCTGTAGATATAAATTAACTAATATTTCAGATTTTGGTCAGTTACATATTTATTTTGCTATTATTTAGTATTAAAAAATTGTATATAGTTATTTTGCACTGCCTCACCATTACATTAGTGTTGTCCTGGGTAAGTAGGAGCATAAAATCTGCTTTAAATAGAAGAAATACGATAAGATGAGATGGCGACATGGTGGTGCAGTTGGTAAAGCTGCTGCCTCAGTGAGAAGGTCGCCGTATATATTACCGGTATATACAGTACATAGAATCATGGCCAGGAACTTATTCAGGGTGGAGTTTGCATGTTCTCTCTGTGCTGCAGGGGTTTTCTCCGGGTACTCCAGTTTGCTCCCACAGACCAAAAACTTGCATGTTAGGCTGATTGGGAACTCTAAATTGTCCCTAGGTGAGAGTGAGAGAGAGAATGGTTGTTTGTCTCGTTTGTTTCTATGTGTCCCTATTATGGACTGGAGACCTGTCCAGGGTGTCCCTGTGATGGACTGGAGACCTGTCCAGGGTGTCCCCCACCTCTCGCACAGTGATGGCTGGACACGGGCAGTGAACCCCTCGAACCAAAACCGAAGAAGTGGGTAAAGATGATGGATGGTTGGTTGGATGGATGGAAGTCCATGCATGATCTGGAGCATCCATCCTAAAGTCCTGATCTTAGTCCATAAAAGACAATAAACCTGACTCAGGTCCACCAGTTCTGTCAGGAGGACCGGGACTAAAGTCCAACAAACTGATGTAGAAGGTTCTGGGAGAAAACCCAAAACATCTGACCTGAGTCGGACACTTGGACCAAACCAGTCCAAACACTGAAACCTGGAACTCTGGAGAATTCATCTCAAACCATCTAAAGAACATTATTTTTCATTGTTCCTGTTTTTATCCAACAGAAATCGTTGTGGCAGTCGTTCCGCTGACGGGGTGAACTCGTGTACGTAAACATTCGGTCGTGTTCATGCACAGCTTCTGTGTGTGCAGCAGTGGAGGTCACAGGTCTCACCTGGTAGATGGCTTCATCGCAGGCGTTCTGCAGACCCAGGTTGATCATGGTGTTCTGCAGAGTCCGGCCCATGTAGAACTCCAGGGACAGATAGTAGACCCTCTGGAAACAAGAAGAAACTTTAGAACTTCTTGGAGCACAGCTGGGACTGAGATGTTTGGTGTCCTCCACAGGGAGGACATGTCCCTGCTCCTCAGGGCTCCATGGCCTGTACCTTTGGGTCAGCTTCGTAGTAGAACTGCTGGGTCCTGATCCACCTCCCCACCAGGTGGTCCCTCACGGTGTGGGCCAGGGCGAAGTAGTAGTCCCTGGGAGTGGCGATGTTCCTGTCTTTGACCAGGGTGAAGTGCAGGTGGCGGTTGAAGCCCTTCTTCAGCTCGGCCACGTTCTCCACCCCCACGATGCCCCTGATGCTGATCTGCTTGCGCTTCTCCTGGTCGGTGAGAGGAGTCGCCATGGTCGGAGGGTGTGTTCGTGGACCTGCAGAACTTCTCGAGCCTGACTGTTGGGACTGAAGGTGCGCCTCCCTGCAGCAGCAGTTTCATGCACGAGTCTCCTCCTCGCGCTGGGTGTGATTGGAGGCTGCAGGAGGAGGTGCTTCCTGTCGGCTGCAACAAACAAACAACTGCAGAACTCAAATCACAAACAAACAAACAAAAAAAACTCTCACTTCCGCGTTTTTCCACGACAACAAGCCTCCACGTGTTCACAGAAACATCCACGCTTCAGTATGCACGGACAGCAACGCACGAAACACGCAAATGATCAGCTTCGCGTGCGCTGTTTTTTCCACAGCAATGACAAAGACGTAAACTTCCATGCGCGTGCACGAATCACTGCGCACAGCTTTGGACTTGGGTGGGGTGTCAGCTTCACTCAGCTCGGGGAATGTATGGAAAGCCTTTAGTGCCAAAAATGTAACTTTTCACGTGACCTCGAAACTGAACTTTTCAAAGAATAGGCTGCGTCATGGCGCATTGCATTCTGGGTAGCGGCCGCCATGTTTTAGGGCAAACAAAATACAAGCAACAGAAGAAAAATGGAGCGTGCGAAGAACAAGTGCCAGGCTGTGAACAGCTAAACAAAGATGCAAAGGAGCGCTACTTAAAGAAACTAAGGGTAAATTAATGAGCTTGATCCGTACGAACGCAGTGCGAGGACAAGTGATATGAACAAGCTACCGCCGTTAACGTTTCCAGATTTGTTTAGCTAGCTAGCGCCTACACATTTGAACAGTTCAGGATCAATCTCTCAAAGCTCACCTTCAATTTACTAATGGAGATTTTCAGAGTCTATGACCAGAAAACCGTCATTCTTCTCACAGAGGTAGGTGAGCACCACACACACACGTCTCTCATCTACAGAGGCTATAAGACTGCATCACGTTTGGTCATTGCACCTTCAAAAACACTACAGTTTTGTTGTTTACCAGTCAGGATGAGACTCAAGAAATTCATATGCTGAAAAAGAGAGAATTATGGATGTAGCTTTGCAGCTTGTGTAAAGTTAGCTAGCTAGCAGCTGATAGGAATGAGTCACTAGCTCTATGTACAGTAATTAATCACCACATAGACTAAACGTCATTTGTTGAATCCTTACCTTTGTGAAAATACCGTGAACACACAAGCGTGTTGGGAAGTATTACTGAAGGTGATGTTTGTTCGTCTTACAGCTATGCCGTGCGATGTCTCTGTGTTAGCTTGGTGACCTTTGTTCCACTGTGTTGTTTCAGAGCTGAAAAAAACTCACTCTGTTTGCGAGACGTTTTCCCCTACAACCGTGAGAATTACTGTGGCAGTTGATGACAGCAAGCCAATCACCATTTCTGTGTGATTTCACATATGATCATGCAAACAAAATCGCACCGCACCCTTCCATGTAAAATGCATTGCGTTGTTCACGTGGGCTGATGTCGCGTTACCAGAATCTGTACCATACCACTTTATTTGTAAAGCGTTTAAAAACGGCAACAAGCCCAACAGCAAAAACAAAAACAAGACACAGGATAGATCCAAATAGGTAAAGATAAGAATGACATCATAGAATACAAGTTAAAATCAACTCACACCAGATCGAAAACCAGGGAATAAAAGTGGGTTTTTAAGCAAGACTTAAAAACCGTAAGCGAGGGAGCCTGCCTGACCTGCTGTGGTAACTCATTCCACAGCTTTGGACCAGCAACATAGAAGGTTCTGTCACCTCTGAGCTTAAAATGAGTGCCTGGAACCAGTAAAAGCATCTGCTGACCTCATATTGTGCTGTGGGACATATGGCTGCAGCAGATCATTGAGATTGGAGGAGGCAGAACTGTTCAGAGTTTTAAAAACATACTGAAGGATTTTCAAATGAATTCAAAAGTGAACTGGGAGCCAGTGAAGGGAGGCCAGAACTAGAGTAACGTGCTGTCTTTTGCCTGTACCAGTTAAAAATCAGGCTGCAGCATTTTGAACCAGTTGCAAACGTGCAGTAGAGGTCTGACAGAAGCGTATTGCAGCAATAAAGCCTGGACATTATGAAAGCATGTATTACTGTCTCAAGGTTAGTTTTGGACAGTATGGGCTTTAGACAGTCGCCTCAACTGGAGAAAAATCAACAGAATTTAACAATCGTGTTTACATGACTGTTTAGCTTCATGGAAGGGTTCATTGAGAGTGACTTCTAAACATCTAATATAATAGTCTGTACTCTAAAGAGTGTTTCAACATTGTTCTTCTTTAGGCTGTTCCCTCATGGGTCTCCACAGCAAGTCATCCTCCTCCATCTCACTCTGTCCTCTGTGTCCTCTGTCCTCACTCCAACTACCTCCATGTCCTCTCTAACTGCATCTCCTTTTTGTCTTTTTCCTGGCAGCTGCATTTCTAACATCCTTCTACTAATATACTCACTGTCCCTCCTCTGGACGTGTCCAAACCACTGTCCCTCCGTTGGACGTATCCAAACCATCTCAGTCTGCTCTCTCTAACATTATCTCCCAGTTGTTCAACCTGTGCTGTACCTCTGATGATCTCATTCCTGGGGCAGCTGTGCTAATTGGTTAGAGCAGACATATTCCAGTGGGATAGTTGGGGGTTCGATTCCACCAGCAGTCATATAATGAAGTGTCCCTGGGCAAGACACTGAACCCTTCATTGCTCTGATGTGTGTCCCATCAGTGTAAGAATGTGATAAAGCACAGACTAGTCTTTGTATAGATCTAGTAGAGTGCTGTATGAATGGGTAAATGAGGCACAGATTGTTGTAAAGAGCTTTGAGTATCTTGATAAGATAGAAAGGTGATATACAAGTACAGTCCATTTACCATTTACAGTCCATTCCTAATCTTATCCATTGTTGTCTCCCCCAAGGAGAACCTCAACTTCTTCATTTCTGCCACTTCCAAATCTGTCTCCTGTCTTTTTGTCCATGTCTTTGTCTCCACCGTACAGCATAGCTCAGGGGTGGCAAACTCAGTTACATAAGGGGGCCAAAATCAAAACATTGTTTCAAACCAAGGACAAGTTTCCATCAGAACATTAAATCCAGTCAGAGACCAGAACTCTTTTCTGGTTGCAGGTTCCTCAGCAATTTGTCTTATTTGATGTTCTGTTACTTTTTACGCATCAAAATCAATGATTATACTTCAAGGTTCATATTAGTGGACCTTGAATATTTATACTGAATTGTTAAACTACTGGTAATTTCAGCTGGTAGAGTTGTTGTTTCTCAGCAAGAAGGTTGCCAGTTCAAATCCTGGTCCAGGGGCCTTTCTGGGTGGCGTTTGCATGTTCTTGCTGTGCATGAGCAGGTTTTTTTCCTGGTACTCTGGTTTCCTCCTACAGACCAAAAATATACATGTTAGACTGGTAACTCTAAATTGCCCCTAGGTGTGAGTGAGAGAGTGAATGGTTGGTTGTCTCGTTTGTCTCGATGTGGCCCTGTGATGGACTGGAGACCTGTCCAGTGCCCCGCCTCTCGCACAATTGCTGGACATGAGCACCAGTGACCCCTGCAATCCAAAACGGAAGAAGCGGATAAAAGATGATGGATGGAGGGTCTCCAACAGTCAGTCAGCTCAATTCACACCAGAAGTCATCTCAGGGTTCTGTACAAAAACTTTCATATGCATCATAAAATGCCAGCTAATAAAAGTAATTTAAGTGTTAAAAGGTGCCAAAGGCCTAAAAGTGGAAACTTAGGGAATCCAGTATACCTGATCACTTTTCAACCTGCTGGACAGATGAACTTTGGACTGAAGTACCACAGTTCGTCCCTGCTTAAAGTAGTTTGGTACCCTGATAAACCCTGTCACAGTCTAGGCCTTCAGCTTTTAACCATTTTGAACCTTTATATTATTTATTTATTTTTGCATTTGGACTGGGAAAGCAGATCATTTGTTTGGCTCTCCTGTTCGTAGGGCCATTTGGCTGTGGGGTGATGTGGGAGGGTTAAGAGAATCTGCTTTTATGTTGGACTTTTACTTTGAAGCTTTAGAGAGAGAACTCTTTTTGTGCTTTTGGACTTAACAGAACACTGGTCCTGAATTAACCAATTTTTTTTTTGTTGTTTAGTGAAACCATAGTCTTGTAATAGTTTTTTTTTGTGTGTGTGTGATTTGAAGCTTGCAGGTAAACTAGATGGAGTTGATAGGTAAGGATGGACTTTGGACCTCCAAAAAAGGACTGGATCATCAACAGGAGAAATAACTAGCTGACTTTGGATCAATAGGGGATATTGATCAATGGGTTTGAGTAAGCAGGGCTCCTATCACTAAGGACACTAGCAGATTATGTTGAGTATCTAATGTCGCAATTTCACACCCTAAGCAGCCCACAAGCGACAGTGGAAAGAAAACAACTTCTTTTTAACAAGAAGAAACCTCCAGCAGAACCAGAACCAGTCTCAGGATGGGCAGCCATCTGCCTTGACTGGCTGGGGTGAAAGAGACGGGAAAGCAATAGAGACAAACGCAAAATGGCAGGTCCAGGTGTAGTTGCTATAGCAAGATATACAAAGGGGAAAACACATTAATGATGGAAATAATTACAAATACAAACAGTAGAAGACAGCAGCATCTACTGTATTTTCTGCCGTACCCGTCGCACCGCTCTATAAGTCGCATCAGTCCAAAAATGTCTAAAAAAGTGAAAAAAAATCAAAAAATGTGTCACTTTGCCGTATACCATATACCGTACATCGCATCTATTATGCGTCACTGCTGATAACCCAGCAACCTGGGCCGGTGTTGTCAAAAATCAATGGGTTGCAAAATGGCAGCTGCGGGAGCGTGCACGGGAGGACTTTAACAAGAATTTAACAAGATTAATACTTAAAAACAATTATTTGTTTGCTCAAAATTAAAAAAGGTGTGTCTCAGTCTATGTTTTGCTTAATAAATGCACTTTGACAGTCAAATCATCTGAATTTCAAAACATGATTCGTGGAAGCAGTGGGCACGCACAGAGGGACGAGCTTCTGCATTTCTTCGAAATTTAACAAGATAATCACCTAAAAACAATTATTTGTTTGCTCAACGTTTTAGTAAAGGTGTGTCTCAGTCTGTTTGCTTAGTAAAAGCACTTTAGCGGTCAAATCAGATGCATTCCCTGCCTGCTCCAGGAGCGCACAGAGGGAGGAAAAAAAAATAAGGAGGAAAACTGGTCTTTTCTTTGAAATTTAACAAGAAAAGCACCTAAAAAAATATTTGTTTGCTCAAAATTATAGCAATGGTTTGTCTAAGTGTAACGTTTGCTTAATAAATGCACATTAATGGTCAAATTAGCTGCATTTCGCCGAGGCGGTGCAGCTGGTTTGATGGTTCCAAGCAGCGAGAAGAATGAAGGTGGAGTGGCAGGCCGATTGTGTCATTAATAGCTGGTGAAGATTATCAGTCATCCAGGACATGGTTAATACAAAAAAGTTAAAGACAAAAACAATACAACATAAAGTATAATAAATAAAGTCCAGTTGTTTTTGTCTTGAACTTTTTGGAATTTGTCATTATAGCCACGTTTACCTATTACAGGATAAAACAGCATGCCTTACTGCTACTACTGCTGTGCTGCCATCTAGTGGCTAAAAATGGTAGTGTTCAAAATTTTCAGTCAGAATGAATGAAAATAGTCATATCTCAGCCAAAAATTGGTTTATAAATATGGGGGGGGGGGGGGGGGACAAAAAAGTTGGTTGGGCGT
>JARVGV010000673.1:25658178-25670869 GCA_031762435.1 Hypsolebias longignatus
TTTCTGGAATCTGGTTTGTATTTACATATATTAAATAATAATCCTCTTCAGCTGGGGGCAGCTGTGGCTGAGAGGCTAGAGCAGTTGTCCTCCAATGGGAGAGGTGGGAGGTTTCAAATCTACCAGCAGTCACATGCTGAAGTGTTCCTGGGCAAGACACTTAACCCCTCATTGCTTCTGATGTGTGTCCCATCAGTGTATGAATGTGATAAAGCTCTGATGATTCTTTGTAGAGATCTAGTAGAGGGCATGAATGGGTAAATGAGAACACAGATTGTAAAGAGCTTTGAGTGTCTTGATAAGATAGAAAGGTGCTTTATAAGTACAGTCCATTCAGCGGCGCCACCTTCACATTAGTCAGCCTGTAAAGGTTGGGGGCCGCCTGAGAGAAAGACAGCAGGATTTCCAAGTAAAAAACTATATTGTTCATATCAAGATAGTCTCAACTTATATCGCAAAATAATTTTTTTATCTCAATATTTTAAAAAATTGAGATATCGCCCAGCCCTACTCTCCATTGTGCTGTAAGACTAATCGTGCTAATGGGGCTAACATGACATCCAAATATCTGTTGTTAAACTCACCCAACAAGTCATGCTATCAGCTATTAGCTTCTCAACAACGTTGGAAATGACAGCTTGTAACTCAGGTAACGTTACGTCTGAAAAATATATCAGATTGGGACAATGTAGCGAGGCTCAACATGCTCCATAAATCTTCGGAATCAGACATCCTCACCAACAAAAAAATAAAACTTTCATACCGCCTACATTTTGAATTTTGCTCTCCGCCATAAGCTCGGGTAGGCGCACGTGACATCATCGCGTTGCGCTGCCTCTGCAGGCAAAAACAGCGCTTTTATATCGACAAGTTATTTTAATGGAATGGCCGATGTCCAATATTGAATTTTAACGATAATATTGGCCGATACCGCTAAAGTTCTATTCAAATCAGACATTAAGCTTTTTAAAAATAATTTGATTACTTATTATGGTTGCATGAAAACCCAAGCAGACTACGTTGTGCCGTTCTGTATTACACGCCTGCTCTTTCCAGAGTCTGCACCTGGGACAGGTAGTTCACATACTGTACCTGAATCATGATGCACACAGGGCAGGGATTTGTTGTCACAGAATGTAAGCACTTTCTGTTTTTAAAAAGTGTTTGTTTATGATAAAAATGTGTTTCAATGAAAAGAACATTATGGTTATGTTGACTATGAAATTAAACAGCTTGATCTGGGTGCCTATGTTATGTGTATAAAGGTGGAAAAGGGTCACGTTGTAATGCATTGAACCCTACTTGTATGAAACACCAACCGCTGTGTATGAATTACGGCAGAGTTTGGTGAAGTATGAATGCACCAGCACAATGCCACTGCCGTGGGATATACAGTTCAAGCTGACTGAAACAACAGGAGAAAGAGTAATGTCAGAGACAGTTAGATATTATTCAGGAGTTTTAAGAATTAGATTTACTTTTCATTCAGTTGTTGAATTTACAACGATACATCAGCCACTGGTGTTTCTGAACAGCATTTTTTCTTCAGAATCTCAGTAACTCCAGATGGAACATTGTGGATCCACAACATCAGCAGGGCAGATGAAGGAAAATACACCTGCTTTGCTGAGAACTACTTGGGTAAAGCCAACAGCACTGGACACCTCTCTGTTCGAGGTAAACTCAGTCACATGATTAGTCATCTGAAACATCATTGACCTGATACAGAAGTGTTCAAACTTTACTGTAAACTAGGGATGCACCGATCCAAATTTTTTTATCTTCTCATCCAATGCCGATCCCTAAATCTGGATATCGACCAATACCGATACCTTTCCAATATCACCATCATCATTGATTTTATATAAGGCTGTAATAATCTCCTCTCAAGTACAATTTCTACAAATATATGCATGCATGTCCAAAAAGGCAACTTGAGGCAAGTTTTATTAATGTTGGATAAAGTTAGAATTAAATCCTGCTAACACTAAATGTTTTTTTTATTACTAGCTTTAAAGTGGATATTAAGGTGATTAATTTAAGTGACTGTCTAAATTTATTTTATATATATTTTTAATTAAGGGGCCGATAGAACAATTTATTTCTTCTTTCTGCACTCTTTTCATTCAATGTTTTTTTTCTTTTTGATGGCTTTATTTTGTTTCTTTTAAATGAATTAATTAAATTAAAAATAAGTAATAATTAAATGGCTTTAAAAATCTGCTAAGTTCATGTGATAAACCAACACAAAAATGTTCCTGTTTTTAGTATTTTACATTGCTTTTTAATGTAGTTGTTTTTGTTTTGTTTTTTAAAATATAAATTTCTTGTAATTTTCAATGCTTTTTATGATTGTCTACTGTTGTACTGATAAATATCTCCTGGAGGGTAAACTATATCTTGGCTGCACGTATCAAGCTGCAAAATCCTTTGCTTTCTTCAGCTGATAGTGGTTGGTCATTAATTACGATGAAGTTTAGCAACTTCTTAGTAAACTTCGAGCTCTGTGGCTTCAGGGGGCAATACTCTTGTTCAATCCGAAGCAGGCGGTCTGATTTTGTTCAGCCGCTCTCAGCCTGCCCCTCATCCGAGACGGGCAGACTGAGCAGGTCAGATTAGGCGCAGCTGGCCAGGGTCGGGTTGCCTTCTACGGATAGCGTGAGAGGAGTGCCTCGCTGAAGCCCCAGAGCTCGAATGTCCAATTTAGAACTAACTTGACCACGGTTTAATGTGGTGCTGTGGCTCTGCAGATAGTGCACGTTGCTGTCTTGCAGTGTTTAGTGTAAAGTACTTCCACACAGTGGACATGTTTTGGTGAAAAGTTGGCTAGCTGTTAGCTATAGTGCTACTGCACGTTGTAGCTGGCTGCAAACTATGAAATGGATTTCCTGAATGTGAGGCGGGTCTTGTTACTCTGGGTTCATGAGACACGCGTCTGTTCCACAGTTTGAAACCAACGTCCAGAGCAGCTGGCAGGGAGTCACATGAGAAGTTTCATCAGACGCACACATCCATCGTGGATCAGAAAAATCAGATGTGTAAATTATGCTGGTACTGGAGGCCAGTACCAGATCGGATCAGCCCCATCCCTATTTATTATAACTGTTGTTAGAGCAGAACAACTGGGCGGGTGTGTGCATGTTCCATTTAGAGCACTTCACACCTCTGTGGGGGGGTTCCCCTGAAAATCTCCACTCTGAGACCTGGATTCAGAAACCTTCAGCTTCAGAGAGAACGAGGATGTTGTCTGTAAATGAAAGAACATTTCACGTCGTGCAACCGGGACCACAGACTGGCTGCCTGTCTGTCAATCAAGGGACAGATTTCTTAGATGATGATAGACTGTGCCATGAGATCTACCCATAATGCCTTTATGATCGACCAGTAGGTCGCGGTCGATGTGTTGGGCACCGCTGGTGCACAGTGTGCCCAGTACACGTCATGTTGGGGAGGTCTTTATAGACGGGTCATGTTCAGGAGCGAGCGTTCTTTAACTCCACGCTCGAGGGACTGCCTTCATGCGGAGAAGGGCACGGGCTGACAGAGCAGAACATCAGTGACCTGGAAACACGTAAAGATCAGGGTGGAAGAAGGAGAAGTGTGTCTCACCCTTCATCTGGACAAAGTCCAGCTGGTGGATGGTTTGCTGGAGGGGTCCGCTGTCCAGGGTCAGGTCAAAGTCGCTGGTCATCCTCGGGGTGAGGGTTCCCTTCCCCCACTGACCCTCTGTCATGTGCACCCTCCGGATCAAAGCGTCAGAGATCTGAGACGAGGACGGGACAAAACAGATCGATGAATAAACGGCACGGATCCACACGTGCGTGAACAGAACTCGAGCTTGTTAACTTTAAAACACGTTCCAAACATGTTGGGACGTTGTCAAACAAAGTAAAGAAAGAAAAACAATAATAACAATAATAATAATAATAATAATAACAGAACGCAAACCTCACGTTTTACTGGCACATACAAACATCAAAATTAAAACTAAGCAGTAAAATAAAATAAAGTTGTTTTGAATTTTTTGCAGGCAGCAACATGTATAAAAATATTCCAGGGGCGTCTTGAGGCTTGAAGCAGCTGGAGGATAATTAATTAATTAATTAATTAACGAGGTTAACGAGCAGCAGGTCAGGACCAGGTGGAGAAAGAGCCGTTCAGAGAAGCTGACTGTCAGAAGTGAAGATGAGCAGAGGTTCACCAGGATGTAAAAAAAAAAACACTTGGAGAACAATGTTCCTCCATGGAAAGTTGTGCAGACTTCTAACATCCCATCATCTACAGTTCATCATACAACCAGAAGGTCTGAAGGAAACTTTGTGTGCAGGAAGAAACTGTGAGTCAAGTCTCAGCATCAAAACCAGGTCTGGTTCTGGTTCTGGACCTCGCTGCATCAAAACCAGGTCTGGTTCTGTTCTGGGCAGGAACACTTCCACAGATCCACACATGCTGCTTGAAGGTCTATCAGACAGAGATGTGAACACCATCAGAACCGCAGCCATCTTCTCTGGACCAGAACTCGTTTCAGATGGACTGAGGTGAGTCCAGAACTGTTCTGAGGTCAGAAAATCTTACATTTGAAGTTCATTTTGTGAACCACAGACTCCACGTCCTCCGTTCTGAAGAGGTGAGGGACCATCCAGACTGCTGTCAGAGCACAGTTCTTGGCCTGCCTCTCTGAGGGTATGGGGGTGCATTAGTACCACTGGCATGAGCAGCGTACACATCTGGAAAGATCCCATCAATGCTGAAAAGTATCTACAGGTTTTAGATGAACATGCGCTCCCATCCAGCAAGAACCCCCTCAAGGAAGACACTGGACTGTAGAACAGCTAGAATCCTCCATCAGACCAGAAGGGGCTACCTTCTCTCCAAAACCTCCAATAACTGGTCTCCTCTGGTCCTCCAAAACCTCCAACAGCTGGTCTCCTCTGGTCCTCCAAAACTTCCAACAACTGGTCTCCTCTGGTCCTCCAAAACCTCCAACAGCTGGTCTCCTCTGGTCCTCCAAAACCTCCAACAGCTGGTCTCCTCTGGTCCTCCAAAACCTCCAACACCTGGTCTCCTCTGGTCCTGGACCGTTACAGGTTAGAAGAAGAGCAGATGTTTCTCAGAGAAACATGGACGTGTTGCTGCCACACAACATGTTTGGATTTAGGTTTGGAACAAAAAGAAGAGCTGAGTTCAGATGATCCTGATTATGAACATGGACCTTGATGAGCTGCGGTGAAACAGGGCGTGATGTTTGAGATGTCTGCCTGTGAGGCCGTGTTACCTGCAGGAAGCCACTGGGGTCGTTCTCCTTGATGACCTCCAGACAGTACTCCATGAGGCCTGTGGTCTGACGCAGCTTCACCGTGCAGTGGGAGATCTGGTCCCGGACCACCTGCTCAAACACATCAGGACCAAACCAGACAAAGCTTCTCAGAGATGCAGAACAAACAACAACAAAGACGTTCTCCTTTGTTTAGAGTTTGTGACAGTCAAGAGTTCCTCAGGGGGAACCACCACCTTATTTACCTGCTTTAAGATGTTTACCACAATAAACTACTCAGTCCTTCAGAGCAATTCATCCATCATCCATCCATCCATCCATCCATCCATCCATCCATCCATCATCCATCCACCATCCATCCATCCATCCATCATCCATCCATCCATCCATCCATCCATCCATCCACCATCCATCCACCATCCATCCATCCATCCATCCATCCATCCACCATCTTTACTCAGTTTTTTTTTCAGGTCACTGGTGCCCATATCCAGCTCTAACTGTGCGAGAAGTGGGACACCCTGGACATGTCTTCAGTCCATCACAGGGACACCCTGGACATGTCTTCAGTCCATCACAGAGACACCCTGGACTGGTCTTCAGTCCATCACAGAGACACCCTGGACTGGTCTTCAGTCCATCACAGAGACACCTTGGACTGGTCTTCAGTCCATCACAGAGACACCTTGGACTGGTCTTCAGTCCATCACAGAGACACCCTGGACAGGTCTTCAGTCCATCACAGGGACGCCCTGGACTGGTCTTCAGTCCATCACAGAGACACCCTGGACTGGTCTTCAGTCCTTCACAGAGACGCCCTGGACAGGTCTTCAGTCCATCACAGAGACACCTTGGACTGGTCTTCAGTCTATCACAGGGATGCCCTGGACAGGTCTTCAGTCCATCACAAGGACACCATGGACTGGTCTTCAGTCCATCACAGGGACTCATGGAGACAAACGAGACAACCATTCTCTGTCTCACCTAGGGACAATTCAGAGTCACCATCAGTCTAACCTGCATGTTTTTGGTCTGTGGGATGAAACCAGAGTACCTGGAGAAAACCCACGCAGCACAGAGAGAACATACAAACTACACCCAGAGAGGCCCCTGGCTGGGATTTGAACCAGCAACCTGTTTGCTGAGAGGCAGCAGCTCTACCAGCTGAGCTACTGTGCTGCCCCTTTTAGAGTTATCTGTTTGTAATAGTTTTTTTTAATCAAATTTAAATAACTTTTTCAAAGTGTTAACTCTTTAAGGCAGTGGCGTCAAACTCACTTACAAAAGGGGCCGACGTTAAAACATTTTTCTGACTAAGGGCCGGTTTCAGAACCTGCATCAACTCAAGTTAGATCCTCAACATCTTTTCTTGGTCACAGGTTCCTCAACAAGAGTTGGATTGGTCTCAGTTGATGTTTTATGTTGCATTTTTTACATCATAATAAAATACTACTGAAAAAATTAAAGTGATAAAAGTATTTTACATTTAAAACAACATCTTGGGGCCAGATAAGATGTTAAGGGGGGCCATATTTGGCCCCTGGGCCTTGAGTTTGACACATATGCTTTAAGAGGTTTAAAAAAACACATTTCATTTTTTTTATTAACAAATACAGTATATACTTTATGACCATTTTAGAACAAACAAAAAAGGCATTTTCCCCAAAAGCACTCCCAAAAAGAGTTTTTGACAATTTATAACAAATTCCAGTCCTGAGTTTAGTGAAGACCCTCCAGCCCAGAGGACCCTTCAGATCCATCAGCTGAGACCGAGGCCTCGTTTTCTGTCCAACTGCTCTCTCTGCTTTTAAAGTTTTTATATGTATTTAAAGTTATTTATTATTTTTTTATAACTGTGGTAGAATCACTAGTTTTGGATTTCTGGTTTGCTTCTACTGACCTGCAGGAGCACGGTGCACCTGCTAACAACGTCCCATCCGTTCCACAGCCTGCATGCACGTGGAGCAGATGATGCTAAAACTAAACGCACGGCTGATTGTTCCCCGCAAGTTCTTAAATACTGAAGAAGACACGCCGGAGTGGACCTGAAGGGCCGAGGAATAAATCTGCAGGACGGGAGGGATTTGTTTTGAGACGTAACAAGATGTTCTCGAGGTGGAGCTGAACGAATCAACAAGGAGGAACACGAGGAACGAGATCAGAGATTTGAACAGAAACGTTCTTCTGCAGCCTGAGGGGCCGAGGAGGTGAAGGGACATCAGCAGATCTGTCGCTGACGGAAGCAAAGCGACGTTTTATTTTCACACTCCAGCCGAGAGAAGAGTCATCAGCGGCTCCGCCGGGGACCAGGAGGACAGAGGACCACCTGGAACCGTCTCTGAGAAGACGTGTCCTCTGAAAAACACCGAGTCGAGGCGTTGGAGATCTTTCTGCACATTATGACTCAGTTTGAATTAAAAACAGTCAAATGTTTTGTTCTGTTCCTGATCAAACCAGACACGCCTGCACGCCGGTGGATTCCCCTCTTTCTGCTGATGTCCACGTCTCCTCGCAGGAAAACCAAACCGACTGGACTGAGGGTTGCTAGGCAACAGAAACTTCACCGCCGCCATCTGAGAGGCGCCGAGGACAAAAGAGGAAAACCATCCGACCTGCTGGTGGCAGCTTCAGATCAACCAGAAACACAGACGGTCATCCACTTATCTGCTGCCCCCCCTCCCCCGCAGCACTGAGTGGGGGGCGGACTCATTAGTGAAGAGGTCATTAACAGATGGGGGTTAATAATTAATAATATAAAAACTACAAATAGTTTAAAATAAAATATTATTGATACATTTATAGGAGAAACTGCCATTTTATATAAGTGCTGAAAAGTTAAAAGCCAGTAAACAAAAGTCAACATCAGCTAAAACAGTAGCTAAAAGCTAAGTCTGTCACAGAGACTGCTGGACATGTGCACCAGCTCACAGTCCACAAAACCAGAATGTCCTGAGCAGCCCAGTGCTTCACCAACAACAGCATCAAGAAGAACCTTGAAGTCAAACATCTTGCAATAACTAGTTTTAAACCTGAAGCTGAAGAACAGCTGAGATAAAAACATGAAGATGGAGTCCAGAGGACACGCCTCCGTTCCTTCTGCTGCTCCACACTGACTGCAGCCCAGATGAACACCAGTGGATGAAGCTCGGGGCTGAATTAGCCTCGCGGGACATTTTTATTGTCTGACACCAAGTGCCAACAGCAGACTATCATGATTTTACTTGGATGTTAGTAAATTACTCCACGAACCACTGGACTTATTTAATGAAACTCTCAGAAAGTAGTTCTGAATTCTAAAGCTGATAAACAAGCAAACAGCTGAATGTTAAAATCACAGCAGGTACTGCAGATCAAGCTGAACATTAATTAAAATAATAGAGTGAACGCTGACGGTTTCACTTGGGAAAGTGTGTCGTGGAAAAAGCGATTCCCAAAACAACCAGGCGTAAGCTTCATCAGATTTATTACAAAGCTTTGGAGGACAGAAGATCAATGCTTTCACCTGTCTGAGGCGCTGACCCGTTCTGACGTCCTGAAATAAAACATCTGTTCTGCAGAAACTTCCAGCCCCGCCCCGTCCATCTTCATTAGAACCCAGCTGCACAGCGGCGAGAGGAAATCTGGGAACCAGCAGCTCTCATGGACTCTCACATCACTGTCATCACATCAATCAGACCTCGAGGATAATAAAAATGATCTGATCATCACATGAAGACTGATTATGACATAACGTGAGGGTCATGGAGCATGTTAATATCGTTCTCTAGAACAGTGAAGGAGCAGTGAAAGTTATGGAGCATGAATAACACACGTCTTGACAGTGAGTTTCAGATTTTATAAATAAGTCTTTTTTATCTGAAGCTGCAGTAATGTTTCTCTGATTTTGTCTGTAAAACTGCTTCTCAGTCATCAAATAAACGAGGAGACAACAGGACTTCTACTCTGTTGTGGAAGACGTTGTGATCCACATCCGGGAAGCTTTTTGGATTCACAGAAACACCTGTAATCCCAGGTTACTAATCCCGGTCCATTCAGCGCAAAATATGAGAAGCTGCATCTAAAAGCAGCTTCACGGTGACGGTCACATGACATGACGGCTGCTCTTATTTCCTAAAGTGAATTAATGTTCACGTCAACTGCACTAATCCTGTTCCACTGACTCTGCCTGTCAGGGAAAATCAATCAGCTAGAGCGGGTGTTTAGCCTCTGTCAGCTGCAGAAAGGTGTTTAACCTCTGTCAGCTGCATGAGGGTGTTTAGCCTCTTGTCAGATGCAGAAGGGTGTTTAACCTCTGTCAGCCGCATGAGGGTGTTTAGCCTCTGTCAGCTGCAGGAGGGTGTTTAGCCTCTTGTCAGATGCAGAAGGGTGTTTAACCTCTGTCAGCTGCAGGAGGGTGTTTAGTCTCTGTCAGCTGCAGGAGAGTGTTTAACCTCTGTCAGCTGCATGAGGGTGTTTAGCCTCTTGTCAGATGCAGAATGGTGTTTAGCCTCTGTCAGCTGCATGAGGGTGTTTAGCCTCTGTCAGCTGCATGAGGGTGTTTAGCCTCTGTCAGCTGCAGGAGGGTGTTTAGTCAAGTCAAGCCAGATTTATTTACAAATTTAAATCAGGAACTGTTACCAAAGCGCTTAACAAAATAAAATAAATAAGTAACAATAACAAATAAATAAATAAAAATATATAATTACAGCATTAGGAATAAAAACAAAAAACACAAAGCATAATCAAACAATGAAATGCTAAATCAGATCACCCTTTGTTAAATGTTTAGCCTCTCTCAGCTGCAGAAGGGTGTTTAGCATCTCTCAGATGCAAGAGGGTGTTTAGCCTCTGTCAGCTGCAGGAGGGTGTTTAACCTCTGTCAGCTGCAGGAGGGTGTTTAGCCTCTGTCAGCTGCATGAGGGTGTTTAGCCTCTGTCAGCTGCAGGAGGGTGTTTAACCTCTGTCAGCTGCAGGAGAGTGTTTAGCCTCTGTCAGCTGCAGGAGGGTGTTTAGCCTCTGTCAGCTGCAGGAGGGTGTTTAACCTCTGTCAGCTGCAGTAGAGTGTTTAGCCTCTGTCAGCTGGAGGAGGGTGTTTAGCCTCTGTCAGCTGGAGGAGGGTGTTTAGCCTCTGTTAGCCACAGGAGGGTGTTTAGCCTCTGTCAGCTGCAGGAGGGTGTTTAGCCTCTCTCAGTTGCAACTAGAGGAGGTATATATCACCATTAGTAAGGTCCAAACGGTCCCTGCAGTGGGCTGGCAGAGCTCCTGACGCAGCATAACAAACAGGGGGTTTATCTTCCTAACCTGCAGTAGAAAATGTTTTTAATCACAGGAAACATCATTTTGCTTTTCTCCCTGATTGGAGGTTCAGTGCTGCTATCAGAGCAGCTTCTCTCAGCGTTCATCAGTCGCCTCATCTTTAAGTCTGCTCCTCAGCAAGATAAAAAATGTTGCTGCTGGAGATCAGCGAGGGACAGATTCATTTGGATGCGAGGGAGCGCAGGCGTGACGCCGCAGGGAAGACGTTTACCATCCTGAGGAGAGTTGTGAGAAGATAACCCACAAACTGCTCAAAGCTCGAGCGTTCTTAATAAAATCCTCTTGTTGGAAATGATGGAGCTGATTTGATGAAACCATGAAAACAACATGCTCAAGCAGGTGAGTCGGTCATGTCTCTGTCAGAGTTCAGACTGTGCTGGGAGAGGATGCTCAGCTTCCTGGGCAGCAGCGGGGTTAGCATCATTTAGCACAGTGACTCATGATTGTTTAAGTTGATTAATCTGTTAAAATCTAAAACCAAATTAACATATTTATAATTTTACTTCATATTTTTACTTCAACCTTACGTTCCTTCTCGGGCACTGAGATCATCTGATTGGCTGAAGCTCGGAGGAGGTCGTGGCTCCTAAACTTTGGAACAATCCGCCCCCGACACGCTTCACTTCCTGTTTTAAAACTCGTCCAACGTTTAACCCAGTATGAGTAGTAGTTCTGTGATTTATGTTTATTTTCTTTTGATGATTTTAAATTAATTTGAGGGTTTTTTTTCTTTAATCTTTATTATCTTAACTGTTTCAGCACTTTGGTAACAACCTGTCGTTTTTAAATGTGCTTTATCAATAAATTTGACTTGGCCATCAAAACAGGAAATAACTTCATCAGTACAGACTAAAAAGCTTGAAATCCTTGGGATTTTAAACAAAAATCACAAATATGTGACAAAAAATGGGCACGATTGGGTCTGGAAGTTAAAAAATAAATAAATACAAAGATTTTAAAAAGTATATGTGGTAATGAGGCCTTGATGCTGAAGGTGGACTTGTTTGTGTCTGTTCTGTTAGAAAAGTGTCTCAAGAATCAAATAATGGATTTTAATGAAACTTTTCCAAATTACCGATAATTGTTTGACACGTGCAACTAATTAACTATTGATGTTAATCCCTAAAAAGATGGCCGCCGCACCCAATTACTCTCAGTTTACACAAGAACTACTTCAGTTATTAGATTTATCAGATGCTGGATGTGGTAGTAGCTGAGACTGATCCCCACATAGTTTTCTGAGTGCTGACTGAGTGTTTCAAACTTTACCAGTTTGAGTCTGTTAGCAAAATATCTCATGAAACACTGGACATGTGTTAAGGAAACTCCCAGAAAGTAAAGCACGTCTACAAGCGATGAGCTCGTGGGGAGAAGCTCTAGCGCTCGCCTCCACGGCTGCACAACAACAAGCTCGTCGAGTCCTGGTCACCATGGCAACGGACCGGTTTCGCTCTCAGTGGTCGCAGCTACAGGAGAGCAGTTTCTTCAAATGATGGGGTGGCTGGTCTACGTGGATATATGGTGGTGGCCATCTTGGATTTTGATGTGTCAACCCAGTTGTTCTTCCTTACACCTGGATGCAGCCACACACCAAAATGGAAGTCAGCATGTTGTCTGTTTGTCTAATGATCCATCTCACAACACAGATAGACATGGATGGTGGTAGCCATCTTGGATTTTGACGTTTCAACTGAATTTCTGAAAAGAATCTTTTCTCACCCACAGATTCAGCCACACAGTAAACTGCAAGTTGGTACTTAGCTTTTATTTCTAGTTATCATTCTCATGAAATGCGGTCGGACTCAGAGGGATGGACAGATATCCCCTCTTCGCCCTGCGATGAGGGGCACAAATACTCATTTCCAGAGAAGATAGAGTTCAATTTTCCTGACTAAATTATTAGACCTGACTGTTTTATATGACACGACCTTGACCTGCAGAAGAGAGAAGGAATAAAACTGAAAAAGCTACAAAATAGATATTAAACAATACAGGCGGTCCCCGACCTACGGCGCCATCGACCTACGGCGCTCCGTACTTACAGCGCCGCCCCCAGTGACGTCATTGTGCTGTACGTTGCCTTTTTTATGCAGCATTTTATATTGTTTTTGTTTTTTTTAA
>JARVGV010000673.1:25709440-25720665 GCA_031762435.1 Hypsolebias longignatus
ATGTGGGTTCCTTTTTTTTTTTTTTTTTTTTTTTTAATTGAAAAATGAACTTTAAAATAAACAGAGCCGGCTGTAATCTGCACTGAAACATGAACAAACTTTGCTGCAGAGCAAACGTCTCACTTCCAGCAGAGATGGTTTTCACATCACACATGCTCAACAGTACGTTCTCGCTAAGAGCCACATTAATTTGATCATGTGTGACTGTTAAAAGCCTCCTCAGAGCTCACGGTGTTAATGCGTTCAGACTGATGTTTAGCTGAAGGCAAGAGGGTTGAGTTGAATGCAGTGAGCAGCATTGAATCACTAATGAAGCTGCCTTCATAATCGCTGCTGTCTCTAAAGTAGATTCTGTCACTGAGTAGCTTGAGAGAATTGAGCTGCATTGTTTCTTCTCCTCAGGGAGCACAGAACGTTCAGGTGAGAACAGCAGTAATGTTTCAGTATTAAAGAAAACTAATACTGTACAGGAGAGAGTTCAGCAGAGGTCAAAGACAAAAGTTCATGCACATGAATCATGATGCTGCCAGAGTGAAGGCAGCTGTCGTCAGCATCAGAACCACCCGTCTCACTCTCCACCAGCAGTGGGTGATCAACAGAAAACAGCCAAATAATGGAATTCTGACCAACCTTTACATTTTACGCACACAAAAAAAAACATAACTCTTGAAAATATTTAAGCATGAATCAACACCTCTCTGCTCCTACACAACAATCTGTTTCATCTTATCTTTTCATTGAGCTTCTGTTGGTGATGAATCTGCAACAAGACGCTGCTTTGTAAAACCCAGTAAGACGCACAAAAAGACGTCCAGCTAATTATAAACCCCCTAGTGGCTCCAGATGTTGATTAGGATGTTGGAACATCTGGTATTCAGTTTAAATTTTCAGGTTGGGTTAATTTCTTCTCGGGCGCGTCTGGCCTCTGATTCTGCTGACTCGACGGCTTTAAGGAGACACAAACCAAGAAGACCTGGAGCTCGTCCCTCTTGAATCAGTGGAGTGTGAACGTTCACAACCACATTCAGTCTTTAAATCTATGAAGATTATAAACCCAGTGATCAAATCTGGCCATAAATCTGTACTGGGACGGTGGGACCGGAAGCATGATCCCTACAGTGTGCCGGTACTCTGGGCGCAGGAGTGGTGCGCCCAGAATCTTCCTATTTCTTGTAACAGACAAGCTGTTGCGCATGTACAACTTTTAACGAGAGTCTATGAGCAAAGATTCTTGTGCCCCCATGGTGGAAATACATCATCTATCAACGCGTTTGAAGGAACCAATTTAACTCATCATTAACTATAAAATATTTACTGTATCTTACACAACTAAAAAAAACTACATATTTCAAAATATTTTTAATTTATTATTTAATTTTCATTTAATTTTTTTAGAGTCTTCATTGTAAGATGTTGAGTGTTGGGGCGGCGCCCTTGCGCCCCCTATTTACAAGCCACAGTTGAGATAATCAAACTTTTTACAAATGTTCCTTTCATCCATTTTTTTTATTTTTTTTTTATTTTATTTTTTTTGCCTGCTGTTGCAGGTTGGTATCACAGAGGTGGATGTAACACCTGGAGCAGAGGAACAGACTCAGGACCTGGAGTAAAGGGTTAGCAGCTTTATCTGGAAAAGAAGGGTCAGGGTTTCTGAAAGGCAGTGGTGAGGACATGAACAGATGTCTTTCCTTACAGGTTTCTTTAGGTTCCACTGTGTTAGGTTTGGTATTCGAGGATGAGGCAATAGTGATGGTTTCTGTACGGGATTGTAGACAGGAAGAGGAGCAGCAGGACTGTTGGAGGTCATGGTAGAGGTCACAGGAGTTCCAGGGTACGGCTCGTCTTTGGAGGCGCGAAACAGAAACAGGTAATGAAGGGTTTGGTCTCAGGGGAACAGGAAAGTATCAATTTTCATTCAAACAAACGCTGAGAGGCTGACGACACTGATGATACCATGATACAGATGAGACTGGTGATACTGGTGACACTGACTGGTATCTAATGTTCCAGCAGGGACAGGAACAGTTCCACAGCTTTTATACCTGGAGCCGCTGGACCTGCCAATGGAAAACACAGGAACCCTACAGTTGGGAGGAGCTGATGTCTGTCTGCAGGAGGCGGGGTACACCCTGGACAAACAAGCCTCATGTCCATCACATGGACCATCCATCCATCCATCCATCATCTTCTGCTTATTCTGAAGTCGGGTCATGGGGGCAGCATCTTGAGCAGGGAGGTCCAGACATCTTTCTCCACAGTGTCCTCTTCCAGCTCTTCTGGGAGGAATCCAAGTTGTTCTCAGGCCAACTGAGAGACGTAGTCTGTCCAGCGTGTCCTGGGTCTTTCCCGGGGTCTCCTTCTAGTTGGACATGCCCAAATCACCTCCCTAGAGAGGCACCCAGGGACCATCCTTACCATGCCTGAACCACCTCAGCGGGCTCCTCTGGATGTGGAGGAGCTGGTTCTACTCTGAGTCTCTACTGATAACTGAACTTCTCAGCCTGTCTCTGAGGGAGAGTCCAGCTCCTCTGCAGAGGAAACTCATTTCAACCTCCTGTATCCACAACATCATTCTTTCAGTCTCTACTATCAAACCATCACAGGGCCTTTTCTAAACAAAATGTTTTAGTTAGATGATTTGGCAAAAGGTTTTCAAACGATGAGTCAAACTCAAAGCAACACAAACTCTGTTCAAGTTCAACTCACATCAAAAATCAGTGACGTGAGTTTCAGCCTGGTTCCAGCTTCTTTAGCAGCTTTCAGCAAAGTTCAGCAGTAAGCATCCACACTCACCGAAAATGTCTTTTCACTGGTTTTAAGATGATCCATGTCCAAAACTTTGGCATGATTGTCATGAACAACGAGTCTTTATTAGATTTCTGTGCATCTTACTCTGTTTCCATGGCTGGACGGGGCCTGAACAGTTAAACAGTTAAACCAGTTTCATTTAAAAAGTCTGATTTTCAAGAGGATAATCAGTGAATAAAGGAAACTCCCCTTCTTTCAGAATGTCAGTCCAGCAAACACCTTTTGACAGAAGCATGTTCCTCTGTGTTCACATCAAGTGTGAAAGGCTGCAGGCCAGCGCCATGGCAACAGCACGGAGGATGCTCCTACACAGAAAAACCCATTTCAGGCGATTGCTGTCATTTTCTCATTCCAAACATTCACTGCAGCTTTAACTGTCGAGCATTTTTATTCAAATGTTTGGTGTGAATTTGAATTTTGGAGACAAAGATTCAAACAACATCATTTGTTGTAAAATGTGGATTGGTCTGTTTCAGAGGCTCCGCTGCCTCACGCCCACTCGTCGCCTCTTCTCACTCATCACACTGGAAACCTTGAAATTACTGGATGGAGCATCAGTTGTCACATGGACAGTCTCTGAGAGATGAAGAAAGAGGCGGCACAACACTAAATGTACGCTCAGATGAGACTCGCGTCCATGCAGTCTGATGGAAGAACACAAAAATATTGTGAGGAAACATCATTACAGCTGAGAGAGACAAGGAGCTACAGAACAGTTCAGTCAGCTTTAGTCAAACACTCATCAGTAGAGTTTTCATTCAGGCTAAAACCTAAAGTCCTTCACAGTCACAACGTGTTCTTGCTGGCGAGGTTGCGTGTCAAAAATTGTGTCTTTGTGTTCTCACGTGGTCTCTGAGAACTTGTTCTGTGCACAAGCACCTGGCAGAACGCGTTAGCAGGAACTTTGATGTATTTGCAGGTCTGTGTGTATCGAGATGCGTCCGACCTGCGCTGCTCCCATTTCATTTCAACTGCTCCGCTGAGGAGCCGCTGGCCGAGGCCGTTAGCAGAAACAGTAAGATTTCCAAAACTATTAAAGATGGTCAAATAAGCCTTAAGAAGCTTGTGGAGAGACTGCACAAAGGTGTGGCTCTCGGTGATTAGACTGTCCAGGAGGGACTTCTCTGCCTCTGACGGGCGGCGTAGAGACACATTCCCTACATTCGATCCATGTTGTGCACCATTTATTTAGCCTTTCATACAAAAAAAAATATTTTTTACATAGTCATATTTTTACCATGCTATTCAAACATTTATAGATGTCATAGTTTACAAACTAATACTTCATTTACAAGCTAAATACTTAATGTGCAAGTTAAACATTTAGTTGGGAAGCTAAATATTTAACTCCACACTAAATATTTAGTTTACAAACTA
The DNA here is from genome assembly GCA_031762435.1 of Hypsolebias longignatus. Lineage (NCBI taxonomy): Eukaryota > Metazoa > Chordata > Actinopteri > Cyprinodontiformes > Rivulidae > Hypsolebias > Hypsolebias longignatus. The sequence goes on from JARVGV010000673.1 coordinate 25,713,626, forward strand.
AATGTTTACATCCACGATAAATGTTTAATTTACAGACTAAATACAGATAGTCCTCGAGTTACGAACGGGTTCCGTTCCTACTCACCGTTCGTAACCCGATTTTGCCGTAAGTCGGAGCTCACTCCACGTGGCGGCCGTAACTCCGCATTTTTGCCGTAAGTCGGAAAATGCACGGTAAACGGCGTTTTAAACACTTTTTTTTCAACGAAACACAACACCAGCGTACAGTCTGTACCTTAACCATGTACAGTACTGAATTTCCAAGCAGTTAGCTAATACAGTACCCCAAAAAACACATAAAATACTGCACAAAACAGTCAATGGGAGGTGTGATGACGTCACTGGGGAGGCGTCCGAAATGCCGTAAGTCGAGGACTACCTGTATTTAACTTGCAAGTAAAATATTTAGTTATTGAACTAAATAATTAAGTGTAAATAAATGTTTAATTTCCAAGCTAAATATTTATTTTCAAAACTAAACATTAAATTTCCAAACTAAATATTTATTGTCCAAGCTAAATATTTAATTTCCAAACTAAACATTTAATTTCTGAGCTAAACATTTAATTCCTAAAGTAAATATTTAATTTGCTAACTAAATATTTAGCTAAGACCTAAATATTTATTTTCAAAACTAAACATTTAATTTCCAAAATAAATATTTAATTTAGTAACTAAATATTTATGTATGACATAAATATTTAACTTGTTAGCTAAATTTTTATCTTGCTAGCTAAAAATTTATCTTACAGGTTAAATATTAGTTTGTAAATTAAATATTTAGCTTGGACATAAACATTTAGCTTGTAAGCTAAATGTTTAGTGTGGAGCTAAATGTTTAGCTTGCTAATTAACTTGCAAGTTAATTATTTAGTTTCTTAAACCTAATATTTAGATTGTAAGTTAAATATTTAGTTTGGAACTATGACATTTATAAATGTATGATAACATGGTGAATGTATGACTTTGAAAAAAAAACCTTTTTTTCTTATGAAATACTAAATAAAGCAAAATATTGCTGTTAATTTTTGACTGTGTAACTTTACAAACGGCACCTCGTAGTTTCTGATGGAACATACATCAGCTCTGATTGGCCAAACTGAGGTCATTCTGAAGTGCCCTTTTCCCTTCTACTGCAACTTTTGACAGATGATGATTAGAGACAGATGTCCTCCTCATCCATTCTGACCATGTCCAACACCAAGAGAGACAGATGTCCTCTACATTGTCTACCATGTCCTACAGATGTCCTCTATATGCACACTACACATAAAAAACACCATGCTTACAGTATATCCTGTGCACGTTGAAGTTTTTCATATATTTGGTACTGTTTTATTTATTTATTTTACCTGAGAAAAATGTTCCTAGTGTCTACAATGAAGAAGTTACCATGGAAACCATCAGCCTCTGATCAGCTAAGTGTTTAATCAAAGGCAAATTCAAAGCAGAATTAGAAGATTCTTGCAGAGTGTGTGTTTACTGTCACATCTGTGGCACTAACAAATAAATGTTTCTTTCTTACAGAAGAACAACAGTTCTAGAGGCACATGCAGTCTCTTCCTTCAACCTGCAGGAAACTGAGCACATTAATGGAGTTTGAGAGACCAGCTAACCCACTACGACTTCCTGGTCTGTGCTTCTTGTTCTCGCTGCCACATTGAGTCGAGGCAGAGGAGCCGATGAATCCTGAGCAGAGCGTTCGTTTTGTTCTGTAAGTGGAGCAGAGCTGATGGCTGGAGAAAGGGGCCGATGGTAGGGGCACAAAAGGATGTCATTTCAGGGATATTTTTAGAGAGTGAGGTGCACTGATGATAACCGGCTGCCTGCAGCAATAATAACTGCTCTGAATGTGCACAGTCAATCCGACTGGCCTCCACGGGAAAAGGAACAAAAACAATAAAGCACAGTCACACTAGTCTAAATTAAAGGCCTGCTATTCCTTAAATGAATGCATATCATCCATCACTTTTTGTGCTAGAATATTATATTAAGTCTTGTGATAAAACTGAAAGAGATGTGGACTTTTAGGTCAAACCTTGTAAATTATGTTCTGCACGGTCTCATCCAAAAATGTGAGCGCTTGTGAGCTTTGTTAGTGCTCTGCTAATTTTTTTAATAGTTATCAATAATATCTGTTGCCAAGGAGATGCAGCCTTTTTTTTTCTTCCTGTTTTTAACTTGGTGTTTGTTTATGTGCCTTCATGTTTTATCTAGTAGCTCAGGGGATACAACCATGAACTCACAAACATTTTATGAAGTATGTAATTTTAAACAAATAAAGTTTCTATGTATGTATATACTGTATATAATTTTAGCAAACTTTTACACAGTACTCTGTAATGGCTTTTCTTAAAACCATTTTAGGTACAACAGCGCCACCTGCTGGTTACAAATAAAGATATGAATGTTTTCTTACAAAATCATTAAAAAAAAAAATCCACGTTCACCAAGATCTGTTTTAATTTAATTTCTTTATTTTAATTTATTGATCTATTTCCTATTGACCTATTTAGTGATATATTTCCCTTGAATACACTTTTTCTAAAATTAAAAACAGCATAAAACAAAGATAAAGGTTTAAACATCTAGTGTTTGTATCTAGCTAGCTAGCTATCTACTAGCTGATAACTGCTCAGCTGACTCCTACGTCAGATCCGCTGACGTCACGCGCACAGCGGAAGTGGCTGCTTGTCAACGGACATGGCGTGTTTGCTAGCTGGCAGGACGAGTTCAAAGATGTTTTCTTCACTGGGACGAGCCGAGCTCCGCTCCTGGGCCTGTTTTTTCTTCCTGGTGATTTGTGGAACATCTTCACCAGTTTCGGCCAAGTCGGAAAGTCTGAGAGAAGTGACGGACGGGAACTGGGAGACGATCCTGACGGGAGAGTGGATGATTGAGTTGTTAGTGTCAAGCGCTGCTAACGGCTAATTTAGACAGTTCTGATTTTATTTTGAATTGGCGTGAACCGAGCGTGAATTCCCGCGTTAGATACGAGACTCTGGGTGTTTTCCCTCATTTTAGTCCAGTTGTGTACACATGTAACCATCAGTTCACAGCGTTGACCGCTCGTTTGCTAATTTGAACTCTGTGAGTGAAGCATGTTGGACAGTGACGTCTGAGCCGCGACACTTTCTGTCCCGCAGTTACGCGCCCTGGTGCCCCGCATGTCAGCAGCTGCAGCCGGTGTGGAAGGAGTTTGCAGACTGGGGGGAGGACATGGGAGTCAACGTGGCCAAGGTGGACGTGACAGAACATCCAGGTAGGCCTGATGCCTCTGCAAGCTCACTGTCCTCATGCACAGCTATCTATACATTTATTACATGCATAGATAGATGATTTAACCAACTCTAGTTAACCTGAGTGACCTTTAGAACTTCTTGCTTGTTTCCCTGAGATAGTTTTAGATGTTCCCCCGTCACTGCATCTTTTATTAATATATTTAGAAATGCAAGCTCTTCCCACTAGTTTCAGTGTGCAGGTGTTCATTCAGCCTTTATTTATACAGGTTAGTCTCACTGAGTCACAGGGACTCATTTTACAAGAGAGACCTGTTTCAAACAGAAACTGTAGGTATGAAACAAAATAACCCATCACATGTTGATCTCATGGTTTACTTCTGTCATTTCTGAACATTTTTTGTTTTTTTTAGCTGAAAGCAGAAGATGAGACCATAAAAGAAGTAATGGTTTGGGATTAATAAAAGTTAAATGGTGTAAAATAGTGGGAGCTTTCAGTTGACGTAGGCGAACTTCCTGTTTGACATGTTGGATGAAAACCTCACAGCACAATATTTGTTCTGCATTTGAGGCAAATTAACATGTTTCTCTACCATTTAACCAGAGACACAGAGATGAGAGGAGCTTTTACTGTATATCAGCTATTATCAATAACCAGGGAGAGAAAACGGGGATTGTTAATACTGAGGTGACAAGAAGATTCATCATTTTCAGTCCTACATGCTGTCATTGTGTGTTCTGATTAATGTTACTCTTATGTTTCCAACATGCAGCTTACGTGTTAAATGTAAAAAGTTGTAGCTAGTTGATCACTGGGCTGGGGTTTGAATAAACATGTGGTTTCATGTTTAGTGTAAGTGACGTCAAACTACACCTAAATAATTCAGTACGTCATGGATCTATTGAAATAATGCATGTGTCTACAAGCTGACCACAGGACATGACTGAGACATGTGCAGGTTTTCTTTGATTTAAAGAGTTTGGTAAACGGCCTTTATTTAAGCTGAATTTGTTCCTTTGCATTAAAACATTTCATCTTCAAACACTCATTTCTCACATAACTAGATGATACATTGCTATAAAGTTTTGTCCTTCACCGTCGCAGCACGTTCTCTTGACGTCCCGTGAAAGCTTTAAACCACCGATCAAACAGAATCCATCACCGTGCAGATTAAGACGGATTCATTTTTTCTAACTCTCGTCTTTATGGTTGTATAAAACCGTAACGGTTCATCACAGGGTACGAGCTCAAACTCTTCCTCCTTGTTGAGGAAACGAGGTGCTATTTTTACTGGCGCTGAGCGCAACTTCCTGTGGCAGAAAACCTCAACGTCGCTGAAGTCAGATTAAAAACCCATTCAGGGTCAGCAGCTTTCTTACATGAAATGTAATCATGTGGTTTCTGTGCTGGAGTCGGGAGCTGGTCAGGGGGTCCCCCACCTCCCTCACTGTCTGCTTGAGATAGGCAGCAGATCCCTCCCCCGTTCAATAAATCAGATCAAATGGACGGATGGAGTCATGGTGATGTAAAACATTCCTTCCTGCTTGTTCATCTTTTCTTCTTCTCGTAAGGTTTGAGCGGGCGATTCATCATAACGTCACTTCCTACTATCTACCAGTAAGTTTATGTTTGGTGGTTTTTGTTGCTTCCGTGTGTGTGTGTGTGAGAGAGTTGTGTGTGTTTAGTCCGCTGTGTCTTTTCATCAGCTGCAGTTCTTGACAGTCTCACTAACACTGTAAAAGTCCCGTCTGTGCTCATGGATTTATTCCTGACATCAGTTGTTCTCACTAAAGTAAAAAAATTCTCACGGACAAGATCAAAACTGTTTTTGTCTCTTTGTGTTTTTGTATTTTAACAAACGTGTTCAAGCATCAAAACTTTGCAAACACTTTATTTAACATTTTTGACATTAAATCAACAGATCATTGCAGAATGATCCAAACGTAAAACAGACATTCAGGTTATTTTACCACAAAGATCAGATTTTATTTATTTATTTTTTCAGTTAAAAAAACATGAATATCAAAACACGTAATTTACTGTGTCATTTGCATCGTTCACACAGAGGGGACTCTTCATATTCATTAACTGTAGAACTACTAGACTGAGGAACAGCTTCTACCCTGAGGCTGTTAGACTCATGAATCTTTAACCAGAATAATCACATCATGTTGCTGCTGATCTGTTTCATGTTGCTGCTGATCTGTTTTGTGCTGCTGCTGATCTGTTTTGTGCTGCTGCTGATCTGTTTTGTGCTGCTGCTGATCTGTTTCATGTTGCTGCTGATCTGTTTCATGTTGTTGTTCATTCGTGCTCATCTGCTCACACAGACTCATGTTCGTGCTGCTGTTCAGCGTATTGTTTATTGTTTTTATGCTTCTAGTGCTTAGTGTATTTTTAGCTGACGTTTTTCTTAGTTTATATCTTAGATCTTATTAATGTTTTTCTTTTACATTTTATACTTTTGTTGGATGTAACTGGGACCCTGTGTACATAATTTCATTCTACCACATGTACCACATGTGGTTTGTATGACAAATAATCTTGAATTTCGGCTGTTCCATGCTATTTTTAGCCTTTCCAGCTAATTCCACATTTCTGAGCTCATTTCAACTTTTTTCCACTTCCTTCTGGTAGTTTAAGCTTTTTTCTGCCTTTTCAGCTATTTTTTTTTATTTTTTACTAATTTCAACCTTTTAAGCTATTTTCCTAATTTTTGCTAATTTCTGTTTATTTAAACCTAATTCAGCAAGCGTGTGTTCTTTCTGCTTTCTTCTGCTAACTTAGGCTTGTTCTTGGTTTTCAGCTAAAATTCAGCATGTATTTTAGCTGATGTCAGCTGTTCTTCTGCAATAAACATTCACACTGCATGTTCAGTCGTTTGAATTGTTGTGAGGTTAAACCAACACAATCTGACGCTACTGTTTGGTGATTGTGATATTTTAGCTGTAAGGACGGAGTCTTCCGTAAATATCACGGCGCCCGCACCAAAGACGACTTCCTGAGCTTTGTTGATGAGCAGAAGTGGAAAGCCATCGAGCCGGTTTCCTCTTGGTTTGGACCATCGTCCTTCTTGTAAGTCTGAAGGAAACGTTTCAAAACTGCTCTGGAAGCTCTCGAGTCGTTTCGATGTCACAGATGAACTTTTGTAACTCGTCGTCCTCCTCTTCCTCAGAATGAACTCGATGTCTGCTCTGTTCAAGCTCTCCATGTTCATCAGGGTGAGTCACGCTGCAAACGCAGAGTTTTTAAATGTCTTTAATCACTTCATCTTTTAAAGAGCTGGACTTTTAAAATACTAAGTGTGACCTGCAGGTGGCGCCAGAGGACTGTTTTATTTTCTGTTTTAAAGTCAGTTTCAGGACTGATGCAGCTTCATTCAGGTCACCTCCTGACTGCCAGCAGTTGTCCTCCCTGGAGGACATTTATAAACCTGAATATGTCCCACCCTCAACACACTGCTGAAGTAACTCCTCTACAGGGGACAAGAGGGGACATGATCTGATCATGCAGTAGTAAAAATGAAAGGGTGGGCTTTACCTTTCTCTTCCTCTTGAATAACACATGATTGGACATTGACAATATTTATTTGTCCTGGTAGTTTATCTTGACTGGAATTGAATAGAGGATGAAAGTAAACCTAAATGTTTTTTTAGACTGATGGTCACTCTGAATTGTCCCTAGGTGAGAGAGTGAATGGTTGTTTGTCTCGTTTGTCTCTGCGTCCCTGTGATGGACTGGAGACCTGTCCAGGGTGTCCCCCGCCTCTCGCACAGTGACTGCTGGACATGGACACCAGT
>JARVGV010000673.1:25749202-25768424 GCA_031762435.1 Hypsolebias longignatus
GAAAGAAAGAAAGAAAGAAAGAAAGAAAGAAAGAAAGAAAGAAAGAAAGAAAGAAAGAAAGAAAGAAAGAAAGAAGACTGGGGGTCTATCAGGGTGGAGTTTGCACGCTTTCTCCATGCATGTGTGGGTTTTCTCCTGTTACACTGGTTTCCTCCCACACACCAAAAACATACATGTTAGACTGATGGTAACTCTGAATTGTCTCTAGGTGAGAGAAAGAGAGAATGGTTGTTTGTCTCATTTGTCTCTCTGTGTCCCTGTGATGGACTGGAGACCTGTCCAGGTGTCCCCCACGTCCCATGTCCAACAGCCAAGACCCGTTTAGACGTGTCTCCATTGAACTGCATTACTTTGCATTTCTATGGCGGCACCAACAACCTGCTTGGTTGGTGTAAAAAGAAACGGAGAGGAAGAGATGGTTCAGGTGTTGTCTGCACAGGAAGAGCAGGGTTTGACGAGGAAACGTGTGAACACAACATGCTCTGTGTGTGTGTGTGTGTGTGTCCTGACTCATTGAGTCTGTGCTGGAATGCGTATGGGAAAGCTCATAATTGCCCAACAAACACCTTCATTAAATCGGTAACTCTTTATTTAAGTAACCGTTGTCCTGTCACATTCTGAATCTTTAAACCTTCATTTTACTTCTCATAAAACTCAATACAGTATAGTAAATTCTTCATCTGCTTTAAAGACCAAAACAATCACCTCTTTCTCAGTAGTAAACTAAGGAAGGGCAGTGATTCTAAAATATTGAAAGTGTAGCTAATTGAAGTGAATTAGAGTTAACAGCCATTTTTGTTTTTGACACCAGCAGCTGGGGGTGATATGCCAAGATGTTTACCGTTCTTTTTTTAATTTAATTTAATTTAATTTTTTACAGATGACCTCTGTGTAGTTCTATGAGGGGAAATGTAATGAATATAACACAAAGTGTTTAAAAATGGACTGCAAAAATGTAAAAAAAAAAAAACCTAAATAAACTGTAAATGTGCTGACTCAGCATTCTCACATTTGTCCTTGTGGTCGGTTGATGTTTGTGCCAGAACTCCACGACCACCCAGCGACCCGGCTGAGAACCTGAGAGCAGAAGACGACCTCCTACATAAAGCTTCTGTCGTCTCACTGTTCAGGCTTTTAAAGGAAAATGTGGATCCAGGCTCAAGGAGTAATCTCCTGTTTATATAAAGCTTTTTTTTTTTTTTTTGACGTAACTACTAATCTGTTTTTGGTCTTTTGAAGTGGGAAGATTAAGTGAAGAAAACAAAAGTGTTTGAAACGTCATGGTTGATGCGTAAGAACAACCCAGCTGCTCTGATGAACGTGTTGCCATCAAGGATGAGAGATCATCCCAGTAGACCCGTTAGCTGCTTTAGTATTCACACCTCGTGTCCCACCAAAGTTTATGACCTCATTGCTTTAGAGGCCCAGTTTTTTATTAGTTGGACTATCTTTAAAGCTCCTTAAGCTCTGCAGAAGACAGAAGGAAACATCACGCCTGGGTGCGCTCACTCCTGCAGCGGCGCTTCATCACTTCTCTTATCCACGTCTCAAGTCCTCGGAGGAGAAAATGGGTCGGCGCTTCCTGCATTTGTCCCCCTTTGTCCCTTTTCCTTGGATTGTTTGCTTCCCTCTGCCTCCTCGGTGAAGGATTTTCAAGGAAGTTGAGCAGAGAGTCAACCTGCTGGCATCCCCTGAGGATATTATCGGCATATTTCACATGCTTCCCACTACAGAGCCGAGTGTTTCCTGCAGGACATGTTTGTTTTAGTAGAATTACTTCTAGGATGACGTGTTGGTGACATCCAGGACCACAATATGTTGAAAAAAGACCAAGCACAGAGCTCACTTTGGTGCGGTGTTGGCTGACAGTCATTCCTAACACATGCTCCAAGCGCTAACAGAGCATGCAAGTTATTGCTACATTTACAAAACCATCATTTTAGTCTAAATTATTATAATCGTCTTTCATGTCTCACACGAAACGGTTTTTAAGAAAGATGCAATGATTCAGCCTTAACACATGTTTTTCTGTTTTTAATAAATGTTTTGCAAACTTCCTGTAAGCGGTCAGGTGTAGCCGACAGAAGACAAAAGCTGCAGACAGGATGCAGATTAGATCACACCGTTTCCATCCAGCCTGAACCTTTGGGTCTGTGTTTAGACGAGGCTTGTTGTAACTGCCTCTCCTTTTTGTACCCTCATCTCTGGGAGCGCTTGCACTATTTCGAGCGTACGTAATGGCCGGGTTGACGTTTTTGTGGTGTGTTTCACTGCGATTGCTAGTTTAGTGAGGTTACTCATGCTGAGTCCAAGCCTTGAATGCTGGGCGGGGAGGGAAGGGAGCGACTGCTGACTCTGTTCTAACACGTCTGGCAGATTGAGGTATGCGTGTGTGTGTGTGTGTGTGTGTGTGTGTGAGCAGAGTGTGTGTTCACAGTCCAAGCTCAGAGCCACATGGATACCAGATGCTAAAAGTGTTTCCGTAAAGGTACATGAACTGCTGTACCTCGGTGAAAACTCTAGAAACGTTGCAGCTTGAACTGGGTCACCATGTACTCAGAAACTGGAGGATTATATTTACCACATGGTTTATCATCATTAAAACACCATATAAATTCTAATTAGCCATTGAGAAAAGTCAGTATTTAAAGTTGCATAGAGGAAACATTACCGTAATTTCTGGACTATTGAGCTCACCCCAATATAAACCACGCCCACTAAATTAAAATAATAATTTTGTACATATATAGGTTGCACTTGTCTACAAGCTGCGGGTGTCCACGTCGTAACATGAGACATTTACACATATAGATGCAGTATTTTAAAACCTTTAATTAAATATGTACCAGTAACATAAACAAACACATGCAGTAAATGTTTTTTCTGAACAGTGTCTGTAACACGGCTGGTTAAAAAAACAACAACAAAAACAACAGTACTGTAGTTATGTTTACATGGACATAAATTAGCAGATTAAATGGCCATTTGGAATAAAATTGCGTCATGTAAACGCCCCGTTCAAATTTTTTTAAATTTTTTTATTCAGCTCGATCCAAAATAATTTGTGATCAGAAAGAGACGGGTGGTTTACGCCGAGTCATAATCCAAAAGTCGTGCTCGTTTTTTCTGATGGTGAAAACCTGACCTGACTGTGCATGTGCGACCTATCTCATTTCCGCCTGGCTAATGCTAATAACATTAGCATGTAGCAAAAGTAAAACTGGTCGGTGAGCGACAACATTTCTACTAGAAACTTTGAAAGAGCTCAAAATGATCTGTATGACCTGTAGCTCAATCAGGGAGTGCCGTAACGTCTCCACCGTCATTAAAACCCGTCGAAGGTCCATTTTGGGCGCTCAGCTTTGTTTACGTTCATCCTGGAAGTAAACCGGAAGTAGAACTACTTCTTCTGTGTTTTTTAAGGAGAGTTTACCACTCTGCACATGTCAGTACTTCTGTTCAGAGTAAAAGCCCGCTGCATGTAAACGCTCGTCGTGAACGGCTCGTGCCCGTGTAAATGATACATTTGGATTATTTAATCTGAAAACTTTTCAGTCCGGTCAAAGAACTTTGCGCATGTAAACATAGTTACTGATCACTCCCTTCATCTTCCTCCTGTGCAAGCTTAGCTGTCCTCCTGCTGAGAGCAAAAGTTGCTCTGCGCATGCAGGGGAGTCCACCTAACAGGGTGAGACAGGCGAAATCACCGCCTCCCGCTTGTAGTCTGTTATATTTCAGTCTGTTAATTTTACACGATTCATTTTCATAAACCAAATATTTAAAGTGCTCGGATTCATTCTCTGTGTAAACAGAGCTTCTCTTGCTTCATCACAGCTCACAGTGGTAATGGATGGATGGATGGATGGATACTTGTGATGTGGTGGCCGATTTACATTTATTGCAGTGGCCATCTTGGATTTTGGCATGGCAACCCAATATTTCAATAGGGACCTTTCTTACGCTTCGTACCTCAGTGACTTTTCTAGCTATGTTCCCAAGACAGACGAACAGACGGAGGGTATTTCCAATCCCCCATTTTTGCTCTGCGACGGGGGAATATTAAACAGCTGTGGGGGGGGGACTCAGTGAATGGAACAGTCATATTCTTTTTACCTCATCTAAAACTGACTCTTTTTCAAAAAGATTAATGAGATTCAGATTTGTCAAAAGTCAACAAGTTGCTGTGTGTCCTCAGCATCAAGTCTTCATTTTTAAAACAAGTGTGCAGTGACAGACTCTTCCTCTCAGCACGTAGCTGCAGAGGGACAGCTGCTTCACATGACGTTTTGAACAACGTGACCGTGTGGTCCTAGTGCCTGACATGTTTAAACTGCAGCCACACACATGATTTAATGTTATGGAGATGCATTCACTACTAATTTCACTCAACAAAAACATCAGTTTATTTTTATTTATTGTCAAGACAGTTTTCAACTTTAGGAGAAATCTTGTGATGTTTTATTACAGCAGGATCTTATGGCACGAGATCTCATCACTAAGAAAAAGTATTCTAGTTGAAAATAAACACAATTTCAGCACTTTATTCATACTTAATCAGTATCGGGTTGAGAAGTAAAAATGTAGCAGCATCAGCTCATAAAATACTTAAATTTAAATGAGTGTGTTATTATTTTTATTTTCAAATCTTTCAATTCTCTGTAAAACTGTCACGTGACGTCTCAGAGCTCAGGTAATGGAAACACAGAAGGTCAGGGCAGGTCATAGTCTGCTTTGGCAACAGCTATAAAACATTTTGAACATAAATGATTATTTTCTTTTAATAAAACAACTTAATTTTATTTTCTGTATGAGTAGTTCCACCTGAGGCCGTTTGGCATTCCTTAACTTCCCTGAGTAAATGATGAACCTTGTTTCTGTAACTTCTTGTGTTCAGCCTGACCTTCAGCACTTTATAAGCACGACGTCTGAATCCTGAGGACGTTTAATTATTAATTTTATTCAGTTAATTAGTCTTTGAGTAAATTATTGAAGGAAATTGTTCTTTCTGTGTGGAGTTGGTGTCCTCCAGTTTCCCTCCCCAGTCCTAATTCAACGTTTGTTGATCCGGAAGTGGCTTTGTGTTTAAAAGCTTTGTTGTGTTTCTGTGTTGAAATGGAGAACTACTCCACCTCTCGTCAGCTGATTGTTGGGTCTTCAGCCTTTTACAACCTTGACCGAGACTGAATGGGTGCAGAAAAAGTACGGCTTGATGGTTTGACCATATTCTGTTCTCCCACAGAACAACAACGTGCACGTCCGTCTGCCTTCAGGCCTCTCTTGCAGAAGAGATCTGTGATCTCAGTGGAATGTGCCTGGTTAAATAAAAGTTAATAAATACAGTAAGAACAAATAAGAGAAATAAAACGTTATCGGAGCCTCATCAAGCACATAAGACTGATGGTGCCCCCATACTTTTTTATTTTCAGACTGAGTACAAGTATAAGTTAGTAAATAAACATTACTCAGTGACTTTATGAACACATTTCTTTTCTTAAGATCCCACCAATCAGTCTGCTGTCTTAACATCAGCTATTTATTCTAAAATATCTCTAAACTACAGACATTTTTTATTTTTTATAGACTTTTGAAGACAAAATGACATAACTACGCATAAAAATAGTATTGGTCCAACGTATAGTTTTTAAAATGTATCTAGAAATACAAGTACAACAAGTACTTGAGGCTGTTATCTGGGCCACACCACTTCATCGGGCCATATTTTCAGCACATGACAACACGTTGATTATCCAGCGGTTTAGTTTTTGACGGGTCTAAAATAACTGCTACAAAAACTTAATGAAGTCTTAATATTTCAGGCGATGCCGACTCGAGACAATCAAGATTTAAGCTGCTTGTCGGTTCAGCAACATTTCTCAGGAGCTGAATAAACGGGTCTCCTGACAAGAAATTAAGTCCGGTCCGTTCCGTTTATACGAGTTAGAGAAGCCTTCAAACATCCTGCAAAGACCGTTTGTGTCAGCATCTGGAGTCAGCACAGCTGGATTATTCCCATAAAATGCACTGATAATAATTGTAATCTTAAAAAAGTTTCATTTCATTAAAGCAGGGGTGTCCAAACGTTTTCATAAGTGGGACAGAGCTGTCTAGAAGAAAGGACTCATGGGCCAGAAACATTTTGAATTTAATAAATACTTGAATTTAAAAAGCAGGATTTATTTCTCCCCCCCTCCCCCAAGTTTTAAATTCTCAACAACTTGAACAATATTTTGGCGAAAAGCTAAAAGTTTAGTTTAAATTAGATCCAAAACATAAGGAGTCTCATTAACATTAACATTTATTTATTTATTTTAATTTTTTTTTTTTTTTTTTTTACCTTTATTTATCCAGGTTAGTCTCATTGAGCCACGAGAACTCATTTTCAAGAGAGACCTGTTAGGGAGCAGATGGTGGGGGTTAAGGGCCTTGCTCAGGGGCCCAGAGTGGTGCGAATGATGTTGTCGGTACCGGGGTTTGAACCAGCGATCTTCCGATCACAAGCTCACCGTCTAACCACTGCGCCACCACTCCCCAAATTTATAAATTTATTAGATTTTATTTAGGTCAGTTATTTTTCTTGTGCTTGGAAAGTTCATTTTTGTTTATTTTCAGAGACAAAAGCCTAAAATGAGTAGCTGTTCTTTAAAAAAAGGGGTGGAGCTTCAAACACCTGTTTGGGTCATGAATGACCCAAATGGGTCACCGAAGTTCTGAAAAACCGTCCAGCTGAGTCGCTAAATCATTCAGGTTTGAAGGGACACTGATAACGTTGATCAACTTGTATGTTGATGATATCGATTTATATTCTTTTAAAATGTCCATTTTCTCCCCATCGATTATTTAATCAACTGAAATTATTTTCTTTGAAAACGCTTATGCTTCGCCAAGTTTTATGAAATATTATCCAAAATTCTACTTTTTGGTAGTCAGTGAAGGTTTGTTCGTTGTAGGATAAAGGAATTAATTATAGATAAATATTTGTACTCTAGTTACTATCGCTCATTTTGAGAAGATTATTTTAATCTGTTTTACTGTTAAAATAATAAAATAAAAACAACTAGGGATGCACGATATTGGATTTTTGGCTGATATTTGATATGCGGATATGTTAAAACCTATTTAGTCGATAACCGATACCAATATTTTTTTTATATATGTTCCTTTGTCAGAACATTGCACTCTTATTTAGGCTTATTTGCTACAAAAGTTACGTAACAGCTGTAAGAGCTGGTGACATTCAGTAACAGCCATATGATATGCATAGCACTTTCACTTATATTAAATTAAAAGTGTTAAATGTTATTTATTAGCATTAGTCACCTGCGATGCTGTCTCACTCGTGGAGGTTTGTTCCAGGTTCCAGCTGCAGTGTGGGATCTTCTGCACTCCTGTGCATGAAGGACAGACTTTTTAAGATCAAAGTATTTGTCTATCCATTCTGCCATAAGACTAATCATGCTAACGGTGCTAACATGACGTCCAAATGTCTGTGGTTAAATCACCCAAGTGCTATCTGCTATTAGCTTCCCAATGATATCAGAAATGACGGCTTGTAATTCGGGTTGCGCTAAGTCGGAAAAATATCTCCCGACTGGTGACGATGAATTGAGGCTCAGCGTAGTCCAAAAATATTCGGAATCCGACGTCCTCAACAAAAAAAAACGTCCACACCGCCGACATTTTGACATCTTCCTCTCCACCATGATCTGATCAGGTAGGCGAGCGTGACGTCATCACGTTGTGCTGGTGCTACAGGTATCCTTCTCACTGGGTTGTCATACAAAAGCAGCATATTTTATGTCAGAGAATTATTTTAATGGAATGGCTGATGTCCAATATTTAACTTTAACGGTAATATTGGCTGATATTGATACCATGCCAATAATATCGTGTATCCCTTTTTAAAAAAAATATCACATTTAAATCTAAAGAAGGTCGACATCTGCGTCAACCTCTTCAACGTGTGGGTCCAAATTATATCATTCTTTAATTGCGGTCATGGGCCAAACAAAATCACTCCTAGGGCCGCAAATGGCCCTCGGGCCACACTTTGGGTACCCCTGCATTAAAGAAAGTGAAATGGAATTTAAATAAGATGGTCTTGTCTAAATGCACACCAGCAGACATGTTTCTCTAAGATGTAAGAATTCATTTGATTCTACTGGTGAATAATCTGCTCGTTTTATTTTGTATTTCAAACCATGGATAAAGAATGAAAAAGTGAATTACAGACTTTTAGCTCCAGGTGAGGGATTACGGCGTGTATGTTGCGCTCCATGTTTTGTGGTTGTGTGCACGTGGAGACGGTGTCGGTGTGGCGTGTTGTGTGCATCAGGAATCAAAGGGCTCCTTTGTTGGAATGAGAAGCAGATGTTGGAGGAATTCTCCTGACGGCAGCAGTTTTGTTTCATGCCTCAGCTCTGAGTGCTGCCCCGCTCCATCTCCCCCTCCTGCTGGCTCCATTAGCTGTGCTCATCTTCTTTAGCTGTGACGCTCTGTACCTGAAGGTGACGCTCTCATCCGTGGGCCTGTTTCCTGTGAAGTTCTCTTCATCCTCACAGTTCTGTGTCTCTGGAGCTCGGACTCTGACGTCAGCGGAGGGAAAGAAGGAGGAGAGGTGAAGCTGTGACCAAAGTCATGTGATTTATAGGAGCTGGTGTTAAGGCCACGCTGACGCTGGTTTTGACCGACGGGGCCTTTTGTAACAGCTTTTTGCTTTAAATTCACTGTAACTTCAAGTCTGACCACTGTCCTCATCAAACGGTGACGGAGCGTCCAGGTCATGGTGGACTTTCCTTCTGCGCTGATGCTTCTTGTGGAGTCCAGACATGACTCACAGAACCTCAAAGTCCATGGGTAATGATCAGAGGTTGTGTTTGAATACGTTTGTCTCTCGTGTGAGCGTCTGCTCCCAACTTTCAACGCTGCAGTGACGCTGTAAATACAGTTCAACCTGACATCTGTAGATCATTAGTGAGAAATGAATGTGTGAAGTTCCACTTCATTTACTTGTGACCACATAAAATAAGTTTACTAGCTGCTAAAATCAACGAACATGTCTTTGTATGGTCGATGCAGGTAGCAGACTTTAGAAATCAGGCAGGTCACGATCGACAGCACCAGTTTCTTCACTTTCTTCATCGATGTGTATTTTTAATTTATCAACGTTTAACAATATGAGCCTGGAGTCACGTGCAGATTAAACTGCACGCCCCTCACAACTGAGTCAGTAGGATCTTGTTAGACATCAAGGGCTTCCTTCACCCTCCATCTCAAACCATCTCTGTCCAAAATATGAACATTTGGTCTTCAAACAAACAAGCGTCCCTCATCCTGGAGGTTTGGTGAGTCTCGTCCTGAAGCCTCAGCTCAGAAAAGTCTGGAGGTGAACCTGAGACCTTCTGGCTGTGAAGCGACAGCTCCACTGCTGTCCCGTCCTCAGAATAAAATGCAACGGTTTTTGATTTTATGAAAACTTGTTCTTCAGTTTGATCAAGCTGGTGAGTGGACGAGAGCTTTAAAGTGTCCAGCTTTAAAGATGATTAAAGAGCTGAGGGACAGAAAGCTTTCATTCTGATCAGCACACTCTTATTGATCATTTTATATAATAATAATGATGTTAGTAATAATAATAATAATGTTATTATTAACTCCCTGCGATGGCCTTGCGACCTGTCCAGGGTGTCCCCCGCCCCTCGCACAGTGATTGCTGGACATGGGCACCGTCGATCCCTGTGACCCAAAATGGAAGAAGCGGGTAAACGATAATAGATGGATGGATCTAGTTATTGCATCATTCTGACCAAAACCAGCCTTTTAAATGACACTATATTATGTAATAATTCAAACATAAATCTTATAATTAATTTAATAAAGTTGAACTAAAACTAAATGTTTCATTACTGTAGCTGATATTTGCTCTGAATTTTCAACAGGAGTTGTTTAGTTTGCTTCTAGGGTCTCTAATTAACATTCTATGATGTTCTACATTATTTATTATTATTATTATTATTATTATTGTTATTGTTATTATTAATTTAACCAGATTCCACTGAGATCACAGTTTTTTAAAGGAGGCCTAAACAAATGTGTTTTTGGACTGTGGGAGGAAACTGGAGTACCGTTACTGTGAAGCACCAGTGCTAACCACTGATCCACCGTGCTGCGAGGATCAGGGCAGGTGTTATTTTATATCAGTTTAAACATTTCTTTCTTTGCAGAGTATTTATAATGAAAAACATTTGTTAAAATGAAGAACACTTCTCCTAAATTGAGTGAAAGTATTCGGTTTGTTCTTGATGTGTTTGCAGTGAGAGGATGAGCTTTTCTTGCATCTTATTGACTCTGGAAGGACCAGAAGTGATCCACTAGAAGGCTCTCGCTTCTACTTAAGCCGCTGCCGTCGGCCTAGTGGTCAGCTGTAACACTGGACAAACGGGGTGGCGAGTCCGTCTGTGTTCATGCTCTGTGTGGTTTCGTCCCGACGTTCAGATGTTTGTGGTGCGTTCAGTCCAGGTCAGCAGCAGCTGTAGATTCATGGCTCATCAGCAGCCTCCTGAGTGGCTGCTTGCCTGCCATGCTGTGCATCCACTGAGCAGCCTTAATGAGAACTGACGGTGCACGTCAGCAGTGCGAGGATTTATGACCGCATCGCCCACAATGCTCCTTGTCTCTGCAGAAACAAAGCAGCGTTCAGTTCGGCTGCTTGTCGGTCACAAAAAAACTGACTTTGCAGCTGAAGCCCCGTTCTGCAGATGAACCTCTTTTATTGTTTTCACAGCTTTGTTTTGGGTTAAAGTTAAAATTTAACTGTTTACAAGAGCCATTGTTTCACATTTTTAAAGTAACAATGTGCGACTTAAGTGTTTCTATTGATAAACTTGATTTTTTTTTTAATTCTACATGTGCACAGTGCACAGCCCGACTATGTGCAGGGCTGTAGTACAGTGTCTAAAGTAAAAGTACCTCTGAGGTGGCAGTATCTTCTGTAACCATGTTTTATCACAGAAGCCTTTAATATTTCTGCAGGTGTGTTAGCAAAATGTTTCATGAATCATTGGACAAGTTCAAATGAATCTCTCAGAACAAACTAACAGTTCCTGCATTACAGCATGAAGTTCTGCATGACGTCATTTAATAACAAGGTTTGACCACAATGGTAATAAATTATAGTTTCTTCTCATCCAAAGATGATCTGAGTCTAAAACTGAGTCGAGAAAGGTCACGTGCGTTTCTTCAATAAACACTAGACTATTGTTTTTCCCAGTGTAATGTGATCCTGCTTAGTATCATCCTCTGTTTTCACTGACAGCACGTCTTCAAGGTGAGCGTCTGTCTGCAGGAAGAGGCGACAACCTCAACTCATTGTTCTTCAACATTCTTCTGTCTGGACGGAGATTGTCCATAACCGTTGAAGGTCTCGCATGAGTTCAGCTCGACCTGGCTGTACCTCGCTGCTTACAGGGAGCTGCGTGGTCGGAAGTGTGTGCGTTTGTTACGAGTACACCTGGCTTGGTTTCAGGTGTCTGATAGTGTTACAGCATCCAAGCACATTGTCCAAACACAGCAGCTTTATGAACGTTATAGTTCGCCTGTGAGCACCTCGTGATGTTTGTACCCGTCACGGAGCGAAGAGGCGTAAATGGAAATACCTCCATCCGTCCATAACGTTGTGATCACAAGAACTTCAAAAATAAGTGAGGTACCAGCTTCCATTTTTGGTGTGTTGCTGCATCCAAGCATAAGAAAGTTTGCTTTTGAAAATTGGGTTGCCACATCAAAATCCAAGATGGATGCCACCATATATACCTTATCAATTTATTTATAGAGCACTTAAAACAGCAACAAGACCAACCAAAGTGCTGTACAATAGAAACAAGTACAGCGGACAGGAAAACACAAAATATAAATATAGATACAAATAGCAGCAGATAACTAAATAGTCAACACTGTAGAATACAGACAGGATCAAAACAAATCGCACTGTGTCGAAGGCGTGGGAATAAAAGTGGGTTTTCAAGTGGAACTTAAATATTTATATGTATGTAAACTGCCTACCACGATCATTTGAGGAAACTATGCTTTCTAGTTTTTATATTACAAAAAAGTATAGTTTCCTCAAATGATTTGGGTGGCTGTTAATTAATATTTAGTGGCCAAGGCCACCGTTGGCCACCCCCTGGCTCCACCACTGCACCTGTTGGTGGATGTAATGGCTTCCTCTGCTCTCCAGGATCTCTGCTCGGCCTCATAAATAAATAAACTCCCTCTGTTCTTCTCCACAGTTTAACTCCTCCCCACTTGAATATATTGCATCAAAAACATTTAGGTTTACTTACAGTCCCTGTTCCATTCCAGTCCAGAAAAACACTCATCTCCAAAACTACAAACATTCACTGTTCAAACCCGTCAGTGACGGGGACATCGGTGAACTGCTGGTATTGAAGCAAACGTATCTTAACTGTCACGAGGACCACGACTCCTTCAGTTTGTTGCCAGAAAAGATGCTTGTGTTGTTTCATATTATTTCTACAATAGTGGATAAATAAACTTAAAGTTTAGAAACAAGAGTTATGTTAAAATAAGTTTTATTTTGGATGCAGGTTGCTCCATTCTAACTCCTTGTCCTGTGTCTTCACAGTGTTGCCTGCAGCTCGGGCCTCCATGCACGCTCCTCTGAGCGCTGCCCGGCCTGCTGAGCCCACAGTGGTGTCTGTTCTGGGCTGCAGCTGAAGCACGGCCACAGAGACTGGACGGTGGTGCCGGTGCCTGCGGGGGCGGAGGTGGGTCGTCGCAGGGCCCAGAAACCTCGGCAGCAGGCATTAAAGTGTGGTGTCTCGGCCACAGAAACATGAGCAAACTGAACTTCCACAACAACAAAACCATGCAGGACCGCCGCTGTGTCTGTGTCTTTTTGCCCAATGATGACACGCTCAATATCATTGTCAATGTGAGTAGACGCATTGTTTTCTACATGAAATCGTGCTCAGATATCAACAAACTGGTGTTTCGCTGTTCTACATACAGTTTTTATTAGAGCTTGACTGATACGGAAATTTTGGCTGTTGCCGATAATGGTATTGGGAGGGCCAGGCGAATGCTGATAACCGATATATTGGTTGAAAATATTTGGGCTTTGTCCACTCCCAAGGAATGAACAACGAGTGGAGCGAGACCTGTTTATTTAGCACAGCTGTTAGCAACCATGAAGCTAAGCTAATCAGAGCCACACTTTACATAGTCCCACAGCAGGTTTACAAGTGGAGCACTGGTCATAACGTGCGTTCATATTTTCAATCCTCCACTATTCAGCATAAAGTCATCAAGTGTGTTACAAAAATACAAATTAAACAAAGAAACACCTTCCTGTTCATTGTTTCAACAGTCATGTATGATGGTCTAATTAGTATTGATTGCAGCAGAGTTTGTTTTTCTTTGTAGAGAAGTAAAGATTTCAGACAAACGATGCATTTCATTGAGGACAACAAAGATATTGTTACTAACACTGATATATTTTACTTCTACGTTAGATTTATTGTTCTGGATAAAGTTCACAAGGAACAGCCTATGTTAGGTTATCTAAACGTTAGCTTGCTAACTTGAGAGCCACGTAGCTAATGACAAGCAGGTTGAAAGATTCAAGAGAATTTATTATTGTTGATTTATTTTACACATCAGTTAAAACTAAGTTCTAATCAGCAAAATCTGCTACACAATTTTGCTCGCTGCTTCGGCTGCACTGAAAGTGAAACTTAAGTGAACGGCCATGACTTTAAAGTTGTCTTCATGCACCCTCTGCTGGACACATTGTACAATTACATCATTTGCAAGTAAGGACACGTCTGGTTCTGTTTTTAAAGAGGCCTCTTGATGCTTGTCGTGAGCTGTTATTACTGACCTGTATCCTCCCCGCACAGGTCAGACACCTGTTTACAGGTGCGCATGTTTACCCCCCTCACCTGTCTGTTGTCATGGTTACGTGTTCGTTGGACACACTGACTTAGGATGCTAATCTGTTGGCTCCTCACATAAATAACGTTATTAACTGACTTTTGATGTTTGTGAATGTTTCTGTTCAGTGACCTGAGACGACTTCTGTTGTGACTTGGAGCTTCGTAAATAAAATGAACTGAAGTGAAAATATGAATATTTTTAGCTTCATGTTGGGATTCTTGCAGCTCTGAGGAGCTAAATAAATTTTACAAAAGTCCGATATCCAGAGAAAAGTGTTTGAGTGGTTTTAACAGTGAATGGTGGTGATCTTTTATGAACATCTCTGGTGAAATTAAATCATGTGTGTGATGTCAGAGCAGCATAAAGAGCATGAAGCCAGAGGTGCTCACGTAAACTTTACCAGATTACTTTTGGTTTTGTTTTTGTGTCTGAATGTTGATGCTCTTTAAAACATAAACTTTCCCCTTCAAGGTGAAGACTTTGTGCCAGGAACTTCTGGTCCAGGTGTGTGACCTCCTCAGGCTGAAGGACTGTCACCTTTTTGGACTCAGCATCATTCAGAGTAAGACTTCTCTTCATCGCTGTTGCATCATTTTATTAAACTCAGCCTGTTTTTAATAAAGTGGAGCTGCATTAGTTTGTTCTGACCACCACTTAATAGTTTGGAAAATACGGTATTTACAATATTTTTAATTTAAAAAACATTTTCCTCCACACACCAACAGCAACATAAAAACATAAAAACAAGTAGGCTGATACTTCTGTCAACCAGGACTGAAGTTTCTTCCACTCATGATGGTCTCTGAAGGACCAGGGTCTCCTCACCATGACTTCCACTCCAGGTTCGACTTGTTTGTGACAGGAACAATCTCTTAGTGGACATGGAATGAGTCATCTGGCCTTTTCTACGGCGAGGAGGCAACTGTGACAGTAGCAGGCAGCTGCAGGAGCAGAATGAAAGGCGAAGCGGCGTTTTTACAGATTGTCTGCAGATGGTGGACCAGCAGGTCAGCTGAACGAGAGCATGGCTCTGATTGTGGGACATTCCTGGAGTGCTTGTCTGAACACTGTGAAATCCCCAAGGCAAACAGAGGCCGCCCACTCCATGAGTGTCACTCACCATCCCCCTGACGAGAACGTCCACACCAGCTCGGTACAGCAGAGCAGACAGCCTGGGCTCTGGCCACGTGCCTCGTCTTTTTCCTCTGGGTCGTGTAAGTTTAGAGCTGCAGCCCCTGGAAGGTGTTCCAGAGATGAGTAAAGAAATGAACAGAGTACGTTTGATGGGGCTGTGTTTGAATGATCTTTGTGCACATGAACACACAAAGGCACCTTGTTACAGCTGAAAGTGCACAAAGTGATGTCACCAAGAGTGAATGGGTTCAATCTGTCTCCGCCCCACAGACAATGAGCACATCTACATGGAGTTGGACCAGAAGCTGTCCAAGTACTGCCCCAAGGAGTGGAAGAGAGAAGCCAGCAAGGTGAGAACCACGTGCACAACGATCGTTACCATGTCCAACATTCAACACGTTAAACATGTTTAACATTAAAATGTAACCGTGGTGGACATTTCACAGCCAGACCTCAGTGGTGTCCTATAAATTCATCCAGTGGTGGTTTCTACAGCTGTGGCGTCATAATTATCTTATTAGGAGTTGACTTTATTCAGGCAGGACGCTGAAGGTGCAGCTGTGACTTGATTTACTTTCATTCCTCGTTCCAGACTAAAAACACTCGTCTGAAAACTACAAACATTCACTGCTCAGATCCGTCAGCGACGAGGAACGTCGGCGTTTTGCTTGTTCGTCCTGTAGACCTGTCAGACTGGTAGACACGTCACAGCCGGACGGTGTTATACAGCTGTATGGACAACAAACAAACAAACAACCAAATAAATCATTATTAAAAGACAAAATCCACCCTCCTTTCTTTCCCTCAGCGTTCAGTTCTCTGTCGTGCACACGTCATGACTTCAGGCGAGGGTTGAAACGTAGACGGACCAAATAAATCAAGATCTTTGCCTTTCAGCTCAGCTCTTCCTTCACCGCAACAGACCAGAGCAACAGGCTCATTACCGTCGATCCAGCTTCACCTTTTCCACTCGTGAAAACCTGCGTTTAAAAACAAATCGTCAGAAACTATTGATTTGATCACGATTCTCTCTCTTCATACTCTTCTGCTGTGAGTTTAACATTTTTATTATTTGAAGTCCATTTGTTTGTGTTTCAGGGCATTGATCAGTTTGGGCCCCCGATGATCGTTCACTTCAGAGCTCAGTATTATGTGGAGAACGGGAGGTTGATCAGGTCAGTAAACGTCATAAAATTCACCGTAGTACTCAGTAAGGGTACTTGTACTATCATCAGTCGCCTGAGCGCCAGTTATCCTTTGAGCTCATTTAAATGTGTTCTCTGCCGCGCAGCGACCGGGTTGCCAGGTATTACTACTACTGGCACCTGAGGAAGCAGGTGCTGCTGTCTCAGTGCATCCAGAGAGAGGAGGCCTACTTCCTGCTGGCAGCCTTCGCTCTGCAGGCCGACCTCGGAAACTTCAAACGCAACAAGCACTTTGGAAAGTACTTTGAGCCTGAGACCTACTTCCCCCCATGGGTGAGTAGATCCAACACAAAGCACACATCATGAAAAAATGCTTTCCTCTCCGTAACGGTTTTTTATTTTTGTCGTTCTGTTCGAGCCTTGGCATAAATTTACCAGGAGAGCTCAGTGCCTGCTGGACGTTGCTGCACAGTTCCACCTCTCATCTCATCTTACAAATAGTTTTAGTTCAGATGCAAAGAGCAAAAACTCACTTTCAAGTCACACGAGTAACATTTAGGATTAAAACATCTGTTCCACGTTCATGCAGGCAGCAGAACCGTGGACTGCCGTTGGTTTCGCCCAACGCAGGACTTCCTTAGCGCACCGTGCTCCTGCAGCTCGCTCGGATGTCCGTGTCGGTAAAAGTAAAAAATAAGAAATAAGAAACTAGCACAGGTTTCAAAAAACTGTTTAAAAAGTGATGAAAAAACTAACCTCCTTGTGAGAACGTGTAACTTTGACTGAAACCAAGAACTTGTTTTCTGTTACTGGATCTGAAGGTCCGGTGAGCTGATGGGTCTTTACAAAACTCCAGACTGGAATTTTTAACAAATGGTCCAAAAAATTTGTTTGGGCAAACTTTTTTTTTCTTTTCTAAAGATTGTCATAAAATTAAAATTATGTCAATTTATTTATTTTAACTGAACTGTGGAGTTTTATTTATTTTATTTTTAACAAAAGACTTTTATTTAACCTTTATTTATTCAGAAAGTGTCAGTGAGTCACAAGGACTCATTTTCAAGAGAGACCTGTTTTAGATAAACAGCACATACAACGATAAAAAGCAATTAAAATAAACATATTGTTATTAAAACAATAAAATCAAAGAACCTTTTAAAACAAGGTAAAATATTAAACACAAGAACATTTGCTTTGATTTTCTAATGAAAAATAACTCTTTAAAAGTTTAAATAAAACAAATAAACAAAAAAATTATATTTTTATTTCAGGCTGAGATATCTAAAAGATTTGCTTGTTTATTGTGGATAAAATGATTAAAAACAGTATTTTTAAGGAGTTAAATAAGGTGGTGGATTTTTCCACTGAGGAACACTGTCACAACTTCCAGAGGTTTATACATTTATTTACATTTTTATTACAATTAAAGCTGGTTTGTCTTTTTTAACATAAGAGTTGCTAAATATAAATACGTAATTACTTGACAAATATAAAAATACAGTATTTTATTTTAGACTGTCACTCAAAAAAAAACATGTTCCGTTTATGTTCAAGAATATGGTCACATTTTTATTTAATACATGAACAGGCACAATAAAGACCCCGCTCTTGTAAATAAAACTCTAAAACACAATAAATGTTGAAGCGTAAAGCTACTGATAGAATGGACCAGCCGAGTGGTAAACCCTGTTGTTGTCTGTGTTGTGTGGCAGCAAATCAAGCTGAGTGTCCTGCAGTCACTTCACTGGCTCCAGATCAAACCATCAAACTGTTGAAACTGTTTTGTCGCAGACGGAGAAGCTGAAGGTCCATTTGTAGATCTTCAGTGGGTTCAGAGTCCTGACCTGCAGAGCGAACAGACGACCTTCCAGTTATCACACCGACCCAACACGAAGCGATGGCTCCAAATCTGAGAACCCAGACGTCAAACTTATCTTTGTCCTTGACAAAAGAATGATGTTTTATTTTAATTTGTTTGTCCCAGTTGACGTGTTATTCTGTCAGCGCCGGCCCACCGCCACACCCATCTGATTGCCCTCCACTTCCTGTGATTAGCCTCCTGCTGCTTTATCGCAGCTCAAACTACAAGTTACAGGAAATTGTTGGAAAGTAAACAACGCACACTTCTCTGGAGTAAACCTCCCTCAGATTAGCCACATTACTTCAGAAATCTTCAAAAGGCGCCTGCAGAGCTCCATGGACGTGCGACGTGTTGAGCAGGGCTGGACGTGAGGAGGTTGTCCACAGCCTTTACAATAAAGACAAAATAATCTCAAGAAAAACATAATTAAATATGTTTATTATGAAGTTTACTATATACAAGTGTTCTGAGTCGGCCATCTTGTGGAACTTCCTCGTTCTCCTCATCCTCTTCCTCCTCAAGAGTCTTTGTAGAACTTGCAGAAATTTAAGGCAGAGATAAAGCAGAAAAAAACATTTAGCCTGAAATGTTTTCTACACTTAGAGTAGGGCTGGACGATATGGCCAAAACTTTTATCACGATATATTTCTTAATTTTGGCCGATAACAATATAATTTGATATTGATATAAACAATATAAAAGCCTCAGAAAAACTGAAATAAATTAACATTCACCTTTTATTTGTGTTAATCCTTCAAAGAAATTTGAATTCACCGTCAAATAAACATAAAACTCTCAACTTTGTCAATATTAATAGTTTTATCTATTAACCTAACACATGCAGCAAACGTCTGCGGCACATTTTTCAGCACACTGACTGAAACCTGCAGTTTATCAGATCTTAGAAAGCCGAACAACTTCCACACCTCCAAATTAGTCTTTCCTCTCTTATCAGTGATGTCATCTGCTTTGTCTTCGCTTGTGAAACCTTGTTCAGGCACCAAAAAAGGTTGAATCATGTCATCTGGACTTCGTTTTTTGTTAAAAAGAAACATTTTGTGTTTTTGAAACCATTAGTGAAAAGGCCAGACTTCAGGGGTATCTGAAGCAGGCTTGAAACACAAGAATCAGG
>JARVGV010000673.1:25802323-25814861 GCA_031762435.1 Hypsolebias longignatus
CTGTTCAGTGAACAACTCTCAGCTACCTCCACACTAAATGTTGGAACAGTGTGTGAAGAGTTCTGGTCTGTTCAGTGAACAACTCTCAGCTACCTCCACACTAAATGTTGGAACAGTGTGTGAAGAGTTCTGGTCTGTTCAGTGAACAACTCTCAGCTACCTCCACACTAAATGTTGGAACAGTGTGTGAAGAGTTCTGGTCTGTTCAGTGAACAACTCTCAGCTACCTCCACACTAAATGTTGGAACAGTGTGTGAAGAGTTCTGGTCTGTTCAGTGTTTTCTCAGCTCCCTCGGCTGACGCAGCTTTGTTGGACTCACTTCAAGAGTCATTCCGTTGTAATTCTGAGTAATCGCCTTCCTCCATCATCTGGTGGCCAAACATGGATGGTTTCTTCTCCCGCAGGCCCAACTCTGAAGCTCCACATTGTTCTTGTTGGGTCACAGAGAAATGCAGAGGGTTTCCTGTGGTCACTGAGAGCTGAACGTCCAGGAAACTGGTTACCAGTTCCAGCGAAGCTGAAAACAAGTTTTCAATAAACGACGTAGCTCCTGCCGAGCAGAAGAACAGAGGCAGGATTTTAATTTTGAATTATTATTGTTGCTGCGCTGAGTGGAGGGAACGATTGTGTCCTCCACCAGGTGCAGTGGAGGAGCCAGAGGGTGGCCAATGGGGGCTTTGGCCACCATAGATTAATCTTCAACCGCCTCAAGGGCCACCTCATTCAAACGAGGAAACTATACACATATACATGGATACATACGTAGGAAGGAGTGTGTGTGTGTGCGTGCGTGTGTGTCATTAGGAATAAAATATGGGTTTGGGAGATTTGCAACTCGTTACATTCTGTTTTTATTTAGATTTTACACAATGTCCAGTCTTTGTGAGTTCATGATGAACGCCTCCCTCGCAGAGTCATCGATTCTCACAGCGCCGACGTGACGGAGCGACAGTGAGATGCTCAAAGTCACCGTCAGTGAACTCAGACAGACTGATGACCAGCGCTGGATGCTGAGGAGAAAGAAGAGACAGAAGAGACAGAATGAGACGCTCCACAGAGGCTTTCAGCAGCCGAGAGGAGAAACATGAAACTGACCTCCAGAGTTATTATTGAACCACATCGAGACATTATTGACTAATGAACGCCTGGTGTCCTTGAACACAAGACCAGGCTGCCCTCCCCTCCTTATAAACACACACACAGAGAAAATGGACAAGTTTTGTCCAGTTTGTCCAAATTTAAACATCAGAATTATTGCACAGAGATTTGGACTTCCTGTCTGAAGCACGTCTCAGACAGGAAGACGTGCTTCGTGCAACCAGACGGTTGTTCAAAGTGCTGGAGTGGCAGGACGAATAAGAACAGCATGTAAAGGCACCTGAAACCATGCGTTGTGGCTAAAATCATCTTTTTGTCCTCCACTGTGGAGCAAACAGGGTGAATTATGAATATTCTCCATCAGTTTGTTCATGTTGTGAGCATAATTTAAAGTGTGACATAGACTTCCATGCATCTGGGTTGCCATGTCAAAATCCAAGATGGCTGCCGCCGAATATATTCTTAACTCCACTATATCTACTTATGGGACAGATCTGGTTGGCAGGCCGCAGACTGATGAAGTCCTCCGGATGGAAGACAAAACGTTTCTGTAAAAACTGGTCCAGATGAAATGATTTAACCCTTTTTTTTTGTTGTTATCTACCTGGATGATTGAGCCTACAAACCTTTTTATTTTATTTTATTTGGTGGGTGGGACTAAAACCCAGGTCTCTAAACCTTCGCATGGCAGTTTATTAAGTTGTGTTCTGGTTTCAGCGCATCAAGAAACTTTACAGAAGCAGAAAGTTCAGCGGCTTATTGTTAAATTTCCATGTGAATGATAGAAATGACTTGCTGTACTTGAATGCAGCAGACTGGGTGAGCTGCAGTGCATGCTGGGTAGTTTTGTGACAGAAACTGGTGAACTTTTTCTGTGTTGTGATGGGTCGACCCTGCTGGTTGTCCTGCTTCGTGTTGAATTGACGCTGTAAAAGGAACATCACGTATAAAAAGAGGAAGCACTTCCTGTCAGTAACTGGACCTGGACTCCATTGTGTTACAATGTTCTGTTCTACTGAAGGCCGTCACGGTTTACCACTGACTGATGCAAAGTAAAGGTCAGAGTTCACACACAGTTTAATCAGAGGTCACTACCTGCCTTCTTGACCTTCTGCAGACCTTTGCAGGGTCCAGAAGGTTCAGATGAGTCACGTTTACCTCAGGACAGAACACTCCCTGCTCAAGTGTCTCTGAATGAGACAAAAGAGACGAGGTATGAAGTTGTGGACATCAAGTGAAGGATCAGGGAACAGAAGACGCTTGACAGGACATGAGTTATATTTTCTGCACCAGGACGCTCCTGCAGAACTTCACGTCAGCTGCAGCGGTGGAGACCCAGAGGAGAAGGTTCAAACAGAGCTCCAAATGGCAGGGGAAGGACTGCAGGGGGGGTCACATTGATTCGGTGGTGTGAGCAGCAGGGCGGAGCAGGTGGAGGTCGAGGTAGGGGGGCTCTAGTCCCTTCAGTGAACATCTGTCTGATGGAGGGAGGGATGGGCAGCAGACGACAGGAACACGAGAGAAATGGATTTTCTTCTCTCTGCTCATCAGCTCAGGTCAGAAAGACCATGACTGAAGCAGAAGAACCAAAATCTGCCTTTGGCTTCTTGTTCTGACACTTCACCTCCTCATGTTGCTGATTTATTGGAAATAAATAAATAAAATACATAAATATGTGAAGAAGAAGAAGCAGATAATAAGAAATAGTTCACAACAAACCAGAAGCTTTTGGATTTTATGTTGCAGCGCACAGAATCCTAAAGTCCATGATCTGCAAAATACTAACATAAAGCAGCCGAACAGTGGAGAACAACTAAAAGCTAAAGTTAGCAAGGTCTCGCTCTTTCAGGTTGTAAATGAGTCCCCGAGACTCAAGGGGACTAACCTGTACAAATAAAGGTTGAATGAAAAGTAGCAAAAGGCTAAAATTAATAAAAGGCTAGCTAGAAGCCAAAAGTAGAAGAACAGTAGCATAAAGTTCAAACCGCTGGCTAAAAGTACCCAAAGTTTGGCTACAAGTAAGGCTGGCAAAAAATATCCAAAGTTTGGCTACAAGTAAGGTTGGCAAAAAATATCCAACGTTTGGCTACAAAGTAGCAGAAGGTTGTCTGAAAGTTCTAAAAACAAAATTAAAAGTAGCAGAAGGCTAGTTAGTTAAAAGTAGCATAATAAGACACAAAGCAAGTCATTAGCTGAAGCAAACTCCAAAGAGAATTATATTTTTAATGAACTGAAGAGCTCTCAATGTGTTTCATGGTGAAAACATGTGAAAATAAAGTCTAAAATTTAAAATGATATAAAAGGAACATAAATCAAAAGATACAACAAAAATCTTCTGAATGAGCCAAACTCCTAAAATACCACAAAATATGCACAAGAGTTTAGATTACAAACAGATGACATGAAGTTTTTCAACTGAGTGATTGTGAAATCATGAAAAACAAGTAAAAAGTTGAACTTTTCATCCGTCTCATCAGTTATTGATCAGCAACCACAAAAGGCTGAGTTTAAGAGAAAGAGGCTGAAAACTGGTGGAAAAAGCTGAAATGAGCAGTAAAATGTTGAAACAGTTCAAAGGGTTTGAAGCTGTAAAGACAGAAACTTAATGTAAAAATCTCAATATTTCAAAAAGTAAAAAGGGCACAAACGCCAAACATCACAGCAGAATGTCCCGAACGAGCCGAACGTTTTCAGACGTGAATTGTTATAATTGGACAAGAACTGCAGATAAAGTTACGTTTGAACAACTCGTGGATCTCAGAGCCAAGACGAACATTCCCACAGCTAGGCTAACTGCTGCTAGCTACAGCCTGTTAAAGATCAGCTGAATGTGTCAGCTGTCTCCATCTCTCTCTTCAGACAGTCTGGTCAGCAGGTATGGGGGGGTGGGGGGTGCCCCCGCCCCCTCCAGCCAGCCACCATTTTGAATGGAGTTGACTCCAGAGCTCCGTCAGTTGTAGACGTTCATCACTTTCTGAGAGTTTTACTGATATTCATCTTCTGGTTTAGGCAGCACAGTTGGTTGAGCTGTTACCTCTCAGCGAGAAGGTTGCCGGTTCAAATCCCGGCTCGGGACCTCTCTGGGTGGAGTTTGCATGTTCTGCGTGGGTTTTCTCCAGGTACTCTGGTTTACTCCCACAGACCAAAAACATGCATGTTAGACTGATGGTGACGCTGAATTGTGCCTATAGGTGAGAGAGATGGTTGTTTGTCTTGTTTGTCTCCATGTGTCCCTGTGATGGACTGGAGACCTGTCCAGGATGTCCCTATATGGACTAGAGATCTGTCCAGGGTGTCCCTATATGGACTAGAGATCTGTCCAGGGTGTCCCTATGATGAACTGGAGACCTGTCCAGGGTGTCCCTATGATGAACTGGAGATCTGTCCAGGATGTCCCTATATGGACTAGAGATCCACCACCTCTCACACAGTGACTGCTGGACATCATGGACACCAGTGACCCCCACAGCCCAAAAAGGTAGAAGCGGGTAAAGATGACGGATCTTCTGGTTTTAAGACGTGTTGCTCTTCGCTGGTGGAGCGACATGTTGTGAATTTCTTCAAGCAGCTGACGAACAGGAAGAAATGGAGACAAATCTCACGCGGCCGTAAAACTTTATAAGAGGAAGCTAGTGAAGCTGAAAGGACAGAATTAATTTTCATAATGAATCATTTCCACGTGTAGTCAGATGGACTGACCCGTGTGTGCTGGTCTGCTTCACGTCAGCATCTTGTCACTTCACCCCTCGTCGAGACAGAAAAGCCCCGGCAGCAGAAATAAAACTGTAGATTCAGCTGAACGACCCTTTTCTCTTCAGTCTGTGGGTCTCAAGGGCTCCACAAATAAAGACTGTACCAAAACACAATGCAAAACAAAATAAAATACACAGATATTTGTTGTATTAATACTACTACTTGGCAAAATATCTAGTACAGTTGAAGCATTTGCTTATTTCTCTTTCAGTGGTGCCACATTAGTATTGAAATGACAACCAGCTCGTTCTGCTGTTGATTCTTGTTTGGTCTCATTTATTGGATTGAAAGATTAACGTCTGAAGACACGAGACGGTTCAGTGGTTTAATCATTTATTTGTTTGACCTCAGTAGAATGTGGAAGAACCATACACAGCCTCAACAGCTTGCTGCTCACCAGCTTGGTCACACGTTGCTGCCACTAATGCTTTTTAAACGTTTTAGTTATTTATTTTTTTACAAATGAGGCACCGTTCAAGGAGGAATCATCAGACGTTCCAACGGTGGAACGTTTGTTGCCAAGAAGTTGCTGCAACAAAACAAACATGAACCAAACACAAAAATCCATACGGTTTATAAGACGGGCTGTTCGATAGATAAGTTGTACATGGAGTTATTGTACCACAGTAGTTGTGTGTAAAACTGGAAGATACTTTCCCAAAGACCACAGGAAGTTGACAGAGTCACGTCCACCCCTGTCTGAAGCTAACGTGTCCAGTTGGACATGTCCCCTGAGAGTCAAAACAATATGATATGAAAACATCCACATTAATTCCTGCGTTTGCTCCTCATAGATCTGATCTGTGTTAAACAATCCAACAGAACATTTCAATAGAATAAACTCGTGTCCCTAAAAGGTGATGTTTGGGTGAGGACCACCAGGACCCTCAGCTGCAGGAACAGTTTATGTTAGCTGTAAGAGCAGGTCGTGAACATGAATCCACTTCAAACTGTGGGTCTGACCTGGCTCCTCACTGACACGTTCCAGCTGCTCACAGGAAATGTTTCTGTTCTAAAATACAAAAAGGAGAGTTAGGTAAATGTTGTAGGTCGTTACTTCAAGTTGTCTGGGTGTTTCTCCAGCAAATCAAAAAAGAAACTGTTTAATATTTATAAGTGTGATGGACTGGAGACCTGTCCAGGTTGTCCCCCACCTCTCACACAGTGACTGCAGGAGATGGACACCAGTGACCCCTGTGACACGAACAGGAAGAATCGGGTAAATACTTTGTATTATGGATGGATGATGGATGAATGAATTGGATGGATGGATGCATGGATGATGGATGAATGAATTGGATGGATGATGGATGATGGATGAATGAATTGGATGGATGATGGATGCATGGATGGATGGATTGCATTTGGTGACGTTTGGTCTTCGGGACCAGCATCAACACTGATCCAAACCAGTAAATGTTTAAAGCCTAGCGTTCTTCAAAGGAATGAAGATTTGCCCGTCGTGACAGTGAAGACCAACAGTTGATGAAAAACAACCAAGCTCTACTTCAGTCAAACCTCAGAAATGACCTTTGGCACGACCTCCTGAGTTCGTGTTGGGAATGACTCTCAGCCACTGCTGTGTCTCCAGTGATCGTGGTGCGAGAGGCGAGGTCCATCCTGAATCACCACCACAAAGCTCCTGCATGTTCATCCCCCAGTGCAAAGCAAACCACCCATCAGCCCCTCTGTCCGCCCGTGCATGTTGAGCATGACCGCCCGTGCATGTTGAGCATGATAGCTTGAAAAGTAAGTGAGGCACCGACACTTTGATGTGTGGCTGCATTTAGGTGTAAAAAGGTCACTTTTGTAAACTTGGTTGTTAAGTTCAAATCCAAGATGGCCAACGCATGTTGTCTTGGCTTTATACCATTTTGTCACATTACAACCAGCCATGACATTTTTTTTTTTTAAATCTGTGCCGTATGTCATTCATCTGCACAAAATAATCTATGTTGGTGACGTAAAATGAGAAATAATATGCATAAAGTAACACATTTTGGAAAATAAACAACCGGCTATGAAGCCCCTAAAATGTTCTGGTTTAGAAGTGACATAGTTAGTGACATTAAGTCCACCTGTGCGCAGTCTGTGTCACATGATCGTCTGTACACACCTTTTCTGAAAGGCTCCAGAAGCTGCAACACCATGAAGCAGATCTCACAAGTCAGGGTTGGGTTATAAAAATATCCACGTCTCTGATGATCCCTCGGAGTACCATCAAATCCATTATCGTCAAACGGAAAGAACCACAACGAACCTGCCAAGAGAGGGTCGCCCACCCAAACTCTCAGACCGGGGGAGGAGGGCGTTCATCAGAGAGGCAGCACCGAGACCAGAGGTGCCCTGAAGGAGCTGCAGAGGTCCCAGGCAGAGACTGGAGTATGTGTCCACAATAACCCACACAGAACTGGGCTTTATGGAAGAGCGGCCAGAGCAAAACCTCAGACAAATATAGAAAGGCTCGTTTTGGGTTTGCCAAAAGGCACGTGGGAGATTCCACAAATGTTTGGAGGTACAGAAGGTGTTCTGGTCAGATGAGACCAAAACTGAAGTTTCCAGCCACCAAGGAAAACGTTACGTCTGCAACAAAACTAACACATCTCATCACCCCAAGAACACCATCAGTGAAGCATGGTGGTGGCAGCATCATGCTGCGGGGATGTTTGTCAGCAGCAGGAACTCGAGGGGCAGCTGGATGGTGATGAACACAGGGACAGACTTGAGCACAACCTGTTTCAGTCTGTCAGTGATTCGAGACCGGGATGAAGATGACCCGAAGCGTTCCACCAAAGCAACACTC
The DNA here is from genome assembly GCA_031762435.1 of Hypsolebias longignatus. Lineage (NCBI taxonomy): Eukaryota > Metazoa > Chordata > Actinopteri > Cyprinodontiformes > Rivulidae > Hypsolebias > Hypsolebias longignatus. Next base: position 25,809,979 of record JARVGV010000673.1, read on the forward strand.
GAGTGGTTCAAGTGGAACTGTGTTATGGAACGTCCAAGTCAAAGCCCAGACCTTAATCCAATCGAGAATCTGAGGTCAGACTTGAAGCTCGCTGTTCGTCAGCAGAAACCATCAAACTTGAAGGAGCTGGAGAAGTTTGTTGTGAAGAAGGAACAAACGTCCCAGTGACAAGACGTGACTTCTCCAAAGTGACTCGGTGGCTCTGCAAAGTCCTGAGGGTGAGTGGTTGTGCACACTGACATTTTCTGTCATTTGTCCTATGGGTTGTTTGTTTCACAATGAAAAGAAGATCAAAGTTTCACGTAATCCACTTTAATTCCAGGTTGTGGGATTAAAAATCATGAAAAATGGAATCCTTTCACAAGACACTGTTGTGTGAACTGGACGCCCCCATCGTTTGAAGGAACTTTCTTGATGCTGTGATTTCTGAAACTTTTGTCAAAATTCATCCAGTGCTTTTTGAAATATTTTGCTAACACACACAAAGAGTTGATTCCATTGGTTACATTAGTTATTGGCAATCCTTTAAGCCTTGCATTGTCAGTTCGTGCTGCACGTCTGAGCTTGGATCAGTTTCACCAGTTAGCCCAGTGTCTGTGAAACCTGCAGGATGAGACTCCAGTCGTTTCACTGGGACAAACACGGCTGAGGAGGCCAAACGTTTCAAAAAGTACAAACAACAAAAGTCACAGCAGGAATGTCCTGAATGAGCCGAGCGTTTTGATTTGAATTGTTGAAACAGAAGCAAAATGAATGATCGAGTTGTGAGCTGAAAAACACGCGGACGAAAAGTGTGTGTGAGCGGATGAGTTCCACACAAACACACAAACATGACAAACTGAGTTTGACACCATCAGGTGGTGCTGTGACTCAGTCGTGTTCTGTTTAATCTATAATTCTGTCCACTGGGTACTTTTATTTTGAAAAAGACATATGCATCATCTATTTTAAAGGCTGTGCTGGACAAAGTACCACCCCCACATCTTCCTCCTGAACTCTCCCCCTCACTGTCAGGGGTTGCCTAGCAACTGACGCCATGAATAAAACGTGTGTGTGTGTGTGTGTGTGTGTGTTCTCAGGCATGTGATGATAAACAGGGGGTGTGTGTTGCCTGTACTGAACTGTCATGTCTCCTCCACGCAGGCGGAGTGGGCGAGGCGTGACAGAGAGCACGGATGGCGAGCAACAACACGGCCAGCATCGCTCAGGCCAGGAAGCTGGTGGAGCAGCTGAAGATGGAGGCCAACATCGACAGGATCAAGGTGAAGGGTCTGATGAGTCACACACCTGATGTCTTCCATTTTCCTCCACAGGCTGTTGATAAAGTCCACGATGGAACTCGAGTGAGAAAAACTGAAACATGTTTTTTTTAAAGGTCAGCAGGGATTTGATTCACAAATTAACACTCAGTCATTCCATCGGAAATAAACAGCAGTGCATTTTGCTTATTTACTTATTATTATTATTTGTATTTACTGATTAATGTAATAATATAATTGTTTATTTTATTATTTATAAATTTATTTACTCATTTAGTTGTTAATTTTATTTTTTTAAATTATTTATTGATTTACTTATTTATTTATTTGTTTACTTGTTAATTTAATTACTTGCTTGTTTATTTAATTACCGGTATTTATTAATTTATTTACCTTAGTTATTAATTTCATTTATTTATTTATTTGCTTACTTATTTATTTACTTATTTACCGTATTTATTTGTTTATTTAATTATTTACTTGTTTAATTATTTATTTACTTATTTAGTTATCAATTTTCATTTATTAATTTACTTGTTTATTTAGTTTTTGGTTGACATTTATTTACTTATTAATTCACAAAAATGTATTACTTAATTAATTTTAAATAATGTACCAGTATTTATTATGGTGTTAAAATAAATACAGCCATTCCTGACAAAGAGCCTAAAACCCTTTAAAAATGTTTGGCCCTCCTTCTGCCCTGGGGTCAAAATGACTCATGATGAAGACTCTGTTCTCACAAAGTGTTTTTTTAAGTGAAACCAAATCTTTTCTGGTGCCGTTCAGACGTTCGTGTCAACAAGTTTTAATAAATGGCAGCGAGCAGGTTGTTTTTGTGCTGCTCATCCTTGGAGCAAAACCACAACATCCTCAGATAAACATGAAAACTTTTTCTCCTCCTCCTATTCTGTGCTCATGTTCACCAAACACAACACACCTCATCTATCAACACCCTCACTCAGCACATGTGACGGTTTGGGTCAAAACAATAAAAGTTTGAAGCAATAATACAATATTTCATAATTTCTTATCTGGCAACCCTGCGTGACGTGGAAACAACAGTTTCCATGTAAAGCTGCTCTGTTTTGTTCATTAGTCCCAGTAAACCTCGTGAAAACACTAAGATTTCCACAACAGGGCCTAAAGCTCAGGCCTCGTGGGTCGTTTTGACCCCAGGGCAGCAGGAGGGTTGACTCAGGACAGTTTCTAACCCTCCTGTCAGCTCTCAGTTACTTTACTGCCCTCTAGTGTTCATTGGGGGAAATGCGACCCTTTGAAAACCATCTACAGTATTTTTCAGATATTTTTCACTTGTTCATGTTCATTTCTGCTTCTTTCAGCCTAATTTGGCAAATGTTTTCTTTCTGATTTTTTCTGCAAATTTAAGCTTGTTCTACCTTTTTAGCTACCTGTTTATAATTTTCTAGCTAATTTAAATTGTTTTCAGTTAAATTAAATTTTATTGTGGTAATTTTTACTATTTTCAGCCTAAATAGCTTATTTCGTCTAATTTCAGCTTGTTCTGCGCCTTTCAGCTTATTTCTGCAAGTTGCTATTTCAGTTACTATTTACCGTAGCTGTTTTATGCTTATTTTAGCTTTCTCAGCTAATTCCACTTTTTTTTTAGCTAATTTCAGCTCTTTCCACTTCCTTCGAGTATTCAAGCTTCCTTCTGCCTTTTCAGCCATTTTTGAACCACCTGTAATTTCAGCTTTTTTCTCAGTTTCTTCTTATTCTAAACTATTTCAGCAAATATGTGCTCTTTCTTTATTCTGCTAATTAAGGCTTGTTCTTCGATTTCAGCTACAATTCAGCAGATTTTTAGCTCATTTTAGCTGTTTCTCAGCACGTTCTTCTGGAATAAGCATTCACACAAAATGCTATTTCTCTATATTATGTTCATATTGTTTAGTGTATATCTCAGATACTGTTTTTTTTAATACTTTATATTTTTGCTGTTGTTGGATGTAACTGGGACCCTGAGTACATAATTTCATTCCACCTTATGTACCTCGTGTGATGTGAATGACTATAAAGAACCTTGACCTTTCATCTCGTATGCTTTGCTTCCATCCTGTCTTTTGTTGTTTTATCGGTGAGTGTGTCGCAGCTTGGCACAGTCCAGTCGATGGACCAACAGGAACTGGTAAATGTACCGTCTGTCTGGTTCCAGGTGTCAAAAGCGGCGGCGGACCTGATGTCTTACTGCGAAGCTCATGCCAAGGAGGACCCTCTGTTGTCGCCGGTGCCAGCGTCAGAGAACCCGTTCAGGGAGAAGAAGTTCTTCTGTGTCATCCTGTAAACTCCACACGGCCTTCAGCCGCCGGCGTTCAACAAGAAGGTTCAAAACTCAGAAATCTTCTACTGGGACGGCGTGGCAATTTGTTTTGCCCAGTTTGGCACTTAAAGAGTGAAAAAGTTTAAACCGCAGCGTTAACATGTAACCAGTGAACATGTAACCAGTGAACATGTAACCAGTGAACATGTAACCAGTGAACATGTTGGGGTTTGTTGGGATCGTGCAGCACGATGAGGGGATGTTAGCGATGATAGTAACAAAGGATTAAAAATCGCCCGGTGGTGTAACGGGCGATGGGACGACCAGCCACCAAGTCGCCAGCCTGTATTGTGTACAAATAAAACGGTTAAATCATTGTGTCGTTGTTTCGGGACTTGTGGGGGTTCTGTTAAACGGTTTGTGGGGTGCGGCCACGAGACAGCACCTGATTACAGCATTTGGGTTGTTGAGTTTTATTTGTTCCACTTTCACCAGAACATCTTTGTCCAACTGCATGAGGTCAATTCTGAGGCCTCCTTTCTCTTTCATCTGTTTTTTTTAACAGCAACGTGTCCGTGAACTCTTTTAACGGGGACGTTGTTGCCGTTACACCTTTCTGAACACGTGCATCATCGATGTGGCTCAGTTTGTACAAAACAAGTGACGTGTGCGGTGCTGTGACTTCTACATGTTCATGTTCGCGTCATCAGTCACTGCGTGGACACGATCTCATCCTCTTCCTTTGTGCACTGGAGGCAAAATGTTCAAGTGAAACGATTCAAGTCCCCAAAATTCAGATTTTAAAATCAGTTTTTCTTCTGAATGTTTGTGGCTAAAAAACACTAAATGCCTATTTAAATGTAGAAATAAAACAACTAGACAACACGACCATGAATGTGTGTTCTGAAAACTCATTTTCCAAATATTCTTTTATTTTTTATTTTAATTAACACCAGTTAGGAAATTGTTGTATAAATGTAAATGAAAACAAGAATGTGAAGAGTGACAAACTCAAGACACCGACAGTTTATTCACAACAAAATGTAGTAAAAATCTAATGTTTAAACGAAGAACACCGTTTAAAACAAACATGAAGTCATTTTAAGATTTATGGCAACAGATCCATGTTTTCCTCAGAGAACTTCTTTTACCACAGTGCTTCTAAAACTGGGGGCGAGACCCCCAGGGGGCTGCGGAGTCATTGCATGACCACTATCATTATTTATAATTTTATTTTCGGGCCTAAAAATGGCAAGAAAAATAAAAGTTCAGACGTTTCCACTGGGACTTGTTTTAGTGGCAGACGGCGCAGAGAGAAGTGGGGGGGGGGGGGGGGGGGGGCG
>JARVGV010000673.1:25924317-25937366 GCA_031762435.1 Hypsolebias longignatus
CCGACCCCCCCCCCCCCCCCCCCCCGAGAAAAGTCAAGGACGAGATTAGCGCCCCGCCATGGCAAGTTATGTAGGGGAAACACTGTAAATGTTAGCTTGCTAACTTTAGAGGCATGTAGCTAATGACAAGCGGGTTGGAGGATTGTTTAGGATTTGTTACTGGTGGTTTATTTTATTTTACAGATGAGTTAAAATAAACTTGCAAGGCTCTGACACAGCATTGCTCCCTGCTTCGTCTGCGCTGAAAGTGAAACTTAAGTGAACGGCCATGACTTGAAAGCAGTCTTCATGCGCCCCCTGCTGGATACATTGTACAGTTACGGCTGCTTCCCAGTGTTTTAGAACTGAAAATTAGAACTGTTTATATCAGTGCATAATGGACCAATTCCTCTGATACCTATACATCTCCAAACGTCTGTATCGGCCTAAAGCCACTTTGGTGGATAAAAATGTTCCCTTCACTTTCCATGATCCATCACTCTGCGCAGCTTCTGACATGAAAAACAAAAACTTCCCTCAGTTCTTCATCAGTGTAACTTCTACCCACTTGAATATCTTGCAACAAAAACATTCAGGTTTACGGTTCAATCCCAGTCCAGAAAAACACTCTCCTCCTCCAAAATGACAAAACATTTACTTTTCTAATCCCTCAGCGACCGCTTGGTTGTACTTTTTAATTTATATTTTTATTTTAAATTCATTTCAGGATTGGCAGTCAGCCTCGGCATTGGAGCTCTTGCAGAAGTGGCCAAGAAGAGTTTAAAACCCAAACAAGAAGGTAACAAGAAGAGATTATTGTACTTTTAGCGTCAGATGTAAAATAAAAACAATTTGCATATCTAAGCTGCCTTTGTGCACGTTTTGGTAAACCTGCTATCAGACTGCTGAATTAAAGCCCTAGCTAGGGCATGATGTCAGGATTTTACACTAAAATCATCTTATAGCGAGAAGTAATGAAGTTGCAGTCGTTTTGGTCTGATCTTAACATAATGTTCTACACCATGTCATGCGATGTAAGAGCTCAAATAAAAAACACTTAGTTAGGGATGCACGGTATTGGATTTTTGGCCGATGTTAAAACTTATTTTGCCGATAACTGATATCAATACCGATATTTTTTTCATAGACCTACTTACAGAGACTACATAGCTTTCTCTGTTGTGGAATTAAAATACTAAATTATTCTGTATGGTCTTTGTCAGTTTGGCCTGCCACCAAATGAAGATGCCAAAAAGAGGCTGGAAACGATGGATTATGTTTAATGTCAAATGTATTTATGCCATTTATTCTCTAACACAATGACAACACTCAGTGCAAATTTGTAAATTTTCACAAATCTAAACTCAAACTGTTTGCAAATGACAAGTGAAAAAGCGCATAAGTAGTAGTGCCTAAATAAATATACTTGATAGTTTCTTAAATTAAAAATTAACTTGCTAAAATTAACAGAAGCCGTTTGTATCGGTGAGTTATTTTGATGGAATGGCAGATGTCCGATATTTAACTTTATTTCTAATATATACTGATACCACACTGATTTTATCGTGCATCCCTACTTGAGTATGTGCTGACGTCTTGGCTCCTGCTCTGTCAAATTTTAGCTCAGTCGCTGTAAATTTACCAAACTGGAGCTTTTTTGCATCAACTAATGTTGATTCTCTGTGCAGGTCATTTGATTTGGGTTAACGAGTTGTACATTTACATCCAGTGTTTACTTTCATTGAGCTTCAGTGGAACCGGCTCCGTGGTGCATGGATCAAGCGTTCAACGGCTCCGCTGAACGATCTTTTTTGTTTTTTAGGCACCAAAAAGGCCGTTTTGGATTCCAATCCCTTCCTCTCTGAAGCGAACGCCGGAAGAATTGTCAGGACGCTCTGCAAAGTTCGAGGGGCCGCTCTGAAAATCGGCCAGGTTCTCAGCATTCAAGGTGAGGAGAATCAAAACACGGCAGAATCTCTGTAAACTGGGGGCTGAGATGGGGTCGAGGCACGGCAGCCGACCTGCGACCCCACAGTCCCAGGCTCGATCCCCAGTCACTGCACATCTCGTGGTGTCTCTGAGCAGGACACTTTATCCCCAAAATGATTCCCGGGCACCTTCAATAGCTGCCCACTGCACCACCTGGGGGTGGATGGGTTAAATTCAGAGAGCCAATTTGTATGGGAACATACAATTATGACAACACATTATTATTATTATTAACTGACATGTTACATTTTTTTTAATGTATTATTATTTAATGTAAAACCAAAACACTAATTCTCAGTGATTGTCATCAAAGTGACGTCGTGTCGTGTGGAAGTCTGGACGTAATTAAATCCTGTTTGGATGCAGGTAAATAAAAGTCCAGTCGCTCGCTGCTGCTTCACAACAAAGTTTCAGTATGTTCCAGATTCAGTTTCCATACCAGCAAACGTCGCTTTTCGGCGAAATCACCAATTTCAAACAACAGATGTCATTTACGTGAACCATCTAGATCCAAAATATTTTTCATGGGGGGGTGGGGGTGTCAGAGATGTGGTAAACGGCATAATTTCCCATTGATTCAAGGATTCAAGGTTCTTTATTTGTCATTTGCATCACATGTGGTGGAACGAAATTGTGTACACAGGGTCCCAGTTACATCCAACAAACTAGACTGGACTTACGTAGCGCCCCGTTAGTGCCGGCAGTTGGCGACGGGGGTGGGGGGTGAGGATGTGTGAGAGAAGTGGAGCGCTACATCTGTAGCATCTTTTCAGTCCGGTGCCCTGAGATGACTTCTGTAGAGACTTGGTGCTAAATAAATAAATTGAATTGAATTGTTAGCAGCACATCTGTTTTGCAGCACATCTGTTTAGCGCTACGTTAATGTTTGAACAGTGTAGCTGCCACAGGCACCAAGAGTTTGTCCTAAGATTTGAAAAGTCCAGCTGATGGAGTTATGGAGAACACCTGGAAGGAGAAATGTCCTGTTGGGGAGAAAGAACCAAAGTAACACAAGTTATCTGAAAAGTAATATTGATCAAATCAGTGATGGGGAAGGAACAGTGGAAAAGAAAACATCAGGAAAAGGAGATTATTTTATTCTAAGAGGACTGTGAAGGAACGTGGAATAAAAGTTATGAAGTGTAGAAACTGTGGCGTCACCAATGTAGGAAGGAACATGTAATTTTTTTTTTTTTAATAACTACAGGCAGCTTGACTATTTTTTTTTATTTTTGTTTGTTTGTTTGTTTTTGGGCGGGGGGGGGGCAGTACAGGCGCTAGGTTTGTCACCTTTTTCATCCCTTGTGAGGTTGCAGGTATGAGTTCCTCTGGTAAATAAATCCTTCTGTCAGCAGCTAAATGTCATGTCTGAAAATAAACTGCAGCTCAGCTGAACTCGGCTGTGGAGCCGAGCTGTTGTGGTCTGAAGAGACTGGAGGCGTTTTGTGGCCCCCTCCTCAGCTCGTGCTGCCGTCATGTGAGGTCACTAAGTGAAGCGTGATCACCAAAAGCTGTTCCCAGGATCTTCATAAACAAAAGCAGAGATGATTCCAGCTGGAAGTTGTCGTTGACACATTTGGGACGAGTTTTCTTTGTGGAAAACTGATAGTTGTGTGAATATGTTAAAGCATTCACACTATTGTTTTCCTGTTTATAGTTATTATTCCAACTTCTATCCTTATCTTCTCGTGCTCTTCAAGCTATTTCAGCAATTTAGGCATCAAAACGTTCAGCTTGTCAGTAGAAGGTTTTAGTGCATCATTAACTTTTTTAAATATTTAGCCTTTTCTGCCATTTTTATTCTCATAGAAAAAGAAGTGAGCTCATTTTACACCCTTCAGATCTTTACATCTGTTTACAACCTTTTACTGCTCCCACATTTTTTTCAGCTACTTTCAGCTGTTTTCAGCTGTTTTGTGCTCGTTTCAGATTCTACCATCTACATTTTTGTTTCCTCTAACTTCTTTCTGATACTTTCAGCGTTTTATGCTCCTTTCAGCTTATTTCGCCAAGTTTCAGCTTTTTCTGCTATTTCAGCTGATATTTAGCTAATTTTAGCTTCTCCAGATAATTCCACATTTTCTGCACTCATTTCAACTTTTTTCAGCCTAATTCAGCAAAACTATGCTCTGTCCACTTCCTTCTGGTAATTTAATATTATTTCTGCTGTTTTGGCTACTTTTCAGTGTTTTTGTGCTATTTTCAGCTTTTTTTCAGATAATTTCCACTTGTTTGTGCTCATTTCTGTTTCTTTTCAGCCTAAATGGGCAAACTTGTGCTCTTTCTGCTTTCTTCTGCTAATTTAGGCTTGTTCTTCCATTTCAGCTACAATTCAGCATGTTTTTTCAGCTAATTTCAGCTGTTTTTCAACAAGTCCTTCTGCATTAAGCATTAATGCTGCATTTTCACTGTAAATGCAATTTCCCTAGTTGTAAATTAGAATCGACTGCATGCTGCTGTTTAAATGGGGACACAAAGATCTGAAACATGTAACTCCACAGTCAAGAGGTTTGTTTAACTGTTCATTCAGTCAGTTTGGGTTCCTTAATACAGTCATTCAACCTTTATTTAGGTAGGTTAATCTCATTGAGCCTCGAGGACTCATTTACGTATAGCTTTAAGCTATATGTTTGTAGCCTAAAATATAAAAGCATAATATTAAAGTTGCTATAAATGTGACACTTCAGGATATGAGTTTACACAATATCAATGTTTGTCATCACATTATCAAAAAGAGCAACGTGAGTTTCATAAAAGACTTCTCGGCCTGCAGGTGCTCACACCTGGTTTAGATTATAATGAGAACAAAAGAAAACACGAGACAATTCTGTCAATTTAAATTGTCATCACGATAATAAACTATAACATCTTTTGTTCAACTCTGCAGCTTTACTCAAGTTAAATTATTTAGTTAGCTGTAGCTAATTGTGTAGCTTTAAGCTTTATGTTACAAAAACTTAGCTTTAGCTTTTATCTGCTAAGTAAACTGCTTAAAGCTAAGTGGACTGTTGTATAGGATTAGTTTTTAGTATGTATTATAGCTAAAATACAGCTTACACATACACATTTAGCTAAATATTTAGCTTTTACCTACAAATGTAGCTGCTGTTGATATCGGCTCATAGTTTAGTGTTAGCTAGCACAAAGTGTATCTTGCTAAATGTATCGTTTAAAAGTGGAGACGATGAGAACTTGTTCATTTTAGCAGTTAATTCACTAAATTAAGTATAAAATGTGTGTCAGCGTATTGTTTATTATTTTCTGTTGTTCTCTCAGATGACGCCTTTATCAACCCTCAGCTGGCTAAAATCTTTGAGCGTGTTCGGCAGAGTGCGGACTTCATGCCCACGAAGCAGATGATGGTACGGTATGAGCTGAAACTCAACATGGCCACCAGTTCCTCCCATGCATCTGTATTTTTCCCCTTCTACCCGCAGAAAACCATCGACGATGATCTGGGTCCAAACTGGAGGGCCAAGCTGGAGTACTTTGAGGAGAAGCCGTTCGCAGCTGCATCCATCGGTCAGGTGCACTTAGGGAGGCTGAAGGACGGCAGAGAGGTGGCCATGAAGATTCAGGTGGGATCAGTGCACGCAGATCAAACATCCAGCTGGGAAAGTTTTGAGGAAATAAAAAAGCAACATGTTCCTTTCAGTACCCCGGAATAGCCAAAAGTATCGACAGTGACGTGAGGAACATCATGACCGCTCTGAGTTTAAGCAACGCTCTGCCTCAAGGTGATCCTGCTGCCCGTGTTATCATCTGGATGATAACGGCTGCTATTGTGTGAAGTTTGTCACCTCTGCTAACGTCAACATACTGAGCCGCAGCCGCGCCGTGACGCGTGTGCTTTTCTCTTTGTCTCCGTTCTTTGTGCAGGCCTGTTCCCAGAACATCTCATTGAGGTCATGAGTCGTGAACTGGCGCTGGAGTGCGATTACATAAGAGAGGCAAACTGTGCCAGAAGATTTCAGTAAGTTCTCCACGTGTTCTTACAGCACAGCCTGGTACCAAATTTAAAAATCACTTCTTTACGCCTGTCGAAGGCAGACGTATGATGGAAATCACTACGTAAACTTTCTCTTGTCCCGACCATGAATTCTGTTGCTCTGACGACCGTTTAATGAAAGTTCACACACGATCGAGGCCACAAATCAAGGTCAAAGTTAAAACAAGGTGTTTGCCTTTCTGGGCCATGATTTCTGTGCACTGTAATAGTTTGTCAACAGGCATGTAACGTGTCATATGATGGATGGATGGATGGATACTTTACTTTCTTACATACTTTACTTACTTTACTTACGTACTTTACTTTAGTTAACTTACTTACTTTACTTTCTTACCTACTTACTTACTTTACTTACGTACTTTACTTTACTTAACTTACTTACTTTACTTACTTACTTGCTTTACTTTCTTACTTACTTACTTACTTTACTTACTTACTTACTTAACTTACTTACTTTACTTTCTTACTTACTTACTTTACTTTCTTACTTGCTTTACTTACTTACTTGCTTTACTTACTTACTTGCTTTACTTTCTTACTTACTTACTTACTTTACTTACATACTTTACTTTACTTAACTTACTTACTTTACTTACTTTACTTTACTTAACTTACCTACTTTCTTTACTTACTTGCTTTACTTACTTACTTACTTTACTTACTTTACTTTACTTAACTTACTTACTTTCTTTACTTACTTACTTACTTTATTGTCCCCAAGGGGAAATTTGTCTTGGACATCGTTTGCTAAACAAAGCTTCTTCCACAACTAAATACACTATAACAATAAAAGTCATGTGAACAAAATCAAAAAACACATATTGCTCAATAAAATATGTGGTGGTCTTGTTTTTAAATGTACTTATGAAGATTGGTCAAAATAATTTTTTATAAAGAAACAAACCCCAGGTTTTTGTTCTGTCACATGGAAGATTAACGTGACTCACTGGTGACTCACAAGCACTCAGAACTCAGAGACACTGCAGCTGAAAGTTCACCAGTTATTTGCACCAGCTCGTGTCCAGCACAGTGACATCCCACCTTAGTGTCCTCAGACGTTTAATCAAATTGCGCCGCTCAAAGTGGCTGCATGTTGGAGTAGCTCTGTTTCATTCTGAAATGTTGCTTGTGAAAAATTTATTTCTGGATGTAAATCACTTTTTTATATGCTTGATTCCTGTGGTGTCAGATGCTGTGCAGCCCAAAGGATTTTTACTGAAGACTTTTTTAAAACTTTTGGACATATGAAGTGTAACCATGACAACAATGTTTATTTATTTATTTTTACAACCGGGAGCATCTGATTAACATCTCAAAAGCTCAAATATTAACTCAGTACAGCCCCAAACCCCAGATGACTTTAAAAAGAGGCGCCATGGATGCATCCCCATCTACCTGGTGGTGATGCTTGAGTTTCTGACCACCAAGTTCCTGGAGCTGGCTGGAAACGTGGCTCATGACAAGAAGACCAGAATTATCCCTGACACCTTCAGCTGGGTGTTTGTACGAGGAGCTGAACAATCTGCTGAGAGGAGTGGCCACTGCTCCAGGAGGAGTTCTGCCCAACATCCAGAGGACCGAGAAACCCGCCAAGGCCAAGTAGATCAACATCTGCAGGTGGTTTCTTCAGACATTGGACAGACCGTTGCAGGAGCTCCTTCCTGCCCACAGACATCAGCATGACGAACAACTCTGTAATGAGACCAGATGACGAGTTACAACAACATTATACTGTAGAGTGAATGTTCATGAAGCAGTTTCTCTGTCGTGATCCATTTTTCTTTCATACATTTGTCAGCTCGATTCTCGTCCCACAGTTTTTCAGCTATTTCAACAAATCATTTATCAAAACGTTCAGCTCCATCAAGACAATCCTGCTCTAACTTTTGGTATTGATGCAGCTTTAGCTTTTTGAAATATTTAGCCTTTTCTGACTTGTTTTCTCATAGAAAATGAATTGAGCTCATTTTACCTCCTTCATGTCTTTAGATGTGTTTACAGCCTTTTACTGCTCCTTTCACATTTTGTTCTGCTTCAGCTTCTTTCAGCTTCCTGCTGCAAATTTAAACTGTTTTCAGCTACTTTTAGCTGGGGTTTTTTTTTTTTTCAGCTGTTTTGTGCTCCTTTCAAATTCTTCCTGCTAACTACAATGTTTTTGTACTCAACTTTTTTCTGCTAATTTCAGCATTTTATGCTCTTTCAGCTTATTTCTGCAAGCTTCAGCTTTTTTGCTATTTCATCTACTATTTAGCTGTTTTATGCTAATTGTAGCTTTTTTCAGCTAATTCCACATTTTTAGCTCATTTCAGCTGTTTCCACTTCTGATAGTTTAAGCTTCTTTCTGCCTTTTCATCTACCTTTCAGCTTTTTTTTTTTTCCCAATTTCAGCTTTTTTTTTTAAGCAATTTCTAATTTGTTATGCTAATTTCTGCTTATTTTAACCAAATTCAGCAAATGTGTTCTTACTGTTTTCTTCTGCTGATTTAGGCCTGTTCTTCCATTTCAGCTACCGGTACATTTCAGCATTTTTTTTAGCTGATTTCAGCTGTTTTTCAGCAGGTTCTTCGATCATTCACACTGCACTTTCTCAGGAAATGAAATTTCTCTAGTTTCCTTTAGGATTAATAAAGTATTTTGAATTGACTTTAGTGTTTGTGTAAATGTGCAGCTGTTTATTGTTCTTTGTGTGGCAGAGAGCTGCTGAAGGATCATCCGTTTTTCTGCGTGCCCGACGTGATCGACGAGCTGAGCAATAAACGCGTCTTCACCACAACGCTGGTGTCTGGGTTCCCCCTGGACCAGGCCACAGAGCTCTCTCAGGAGCTCAGGAACGAGGTAAGCATCCAACCCGACTTACCCTGCTTACCGTATGTTCTGCCAAAGTGACGGACCTCGCTGAGGCGTCGAGGGCGACGCGGCGCCTTTAACCTCCAAGAGATGCGTGAGCAAGTCGTTAAATTTAACTAAAACAACCTCTGTTTCCACTCCTCTGCCAGATTTGTGAGCAGATTTTGATTTTGTGCCTCCGAGAGCTTTTTGAGTTCAGATTCATGCAGACGGATCCAAACTGGTCCAACTTCTTCTACGACCCTCAAATTCACAAGGTCAGTTTGTCTGTTTGACCGTCGCACTCTTTTCAAAGTTTGAAACCAAAACCCCAAAGATGGTCCAGAGTTTCTGAAGTGTCCTCACTCAATGAAGCAAAGCGCCAAAGAAAAGTTAAAGAAAATAAAATTTATGTAAAGAAAAAACCAATACGTGCACGTTTCTGATGAGCTTGTTTCTGCTGTTCTCTCTCCAGGTTGCACTGCTGGATTTTGGAGCAACACGAGAATTTGACAAGAGTTTCACCGACACATACATTGAGGTGACTTAAAGAAAGTTCTTTGTTAGCATCCAGATGTTTTGTGTGCACTTCAGTGTGTTTTCATCTCCATTGGCTGAAAGCCAAAGGTGGATAATGTTTGTGTGTTGTCTCTTACAAAATGTCATGAACTAGAGTATTTCCAGACTATAAGCCACTACTTTTTTCACACGCTTTGAACACTGCGGTTTATATTTTGTGTCAACATGTGCATGCACGTAAAGGTTGCATGCACCATGTTTCATGCACACATCTAAACGAGCATGGCCTGAAAGTGTGTAAATGTATGCAAACTTTGTTTTTACTGTTGAATGTTTCAGCCACAGGAAGCTACAGAAACTATGACAAACAGAACGTCACAGCAACTAAGTTGCTGACTTTTAAAGTTGCATGGACCATTAGCTGGGAGCCGGGTTGACTCCAGTCAGCTGTGGATTCAGTTTCTATAAAATGTGGCAGCACATCAAAAAATTTAAATTTACTTTGTTTACATTTACATTTTTGGTTAATAATAAATACTTGGTTAAAAAAATAATTGATGCTCAGTTAAAGTTCATTAGCATCATCTCCCACACGTTTTAGTACAAACTGCTTCTATTTAAAACCTTGTCTTATGTTTAAAAACATGCAGCTGAGAAGTTTGTTGTACAAATATATATTTTAATTTCTTATATCTGGTAAATTTATAATTGGTGTTTTTTAAAGAATCAGTTAAAACTTTAACTTTTTATCTGATTGCAGCAAACTTTCAAAAGAAAAAGTCATATCAAACTTATTGTTAGGATCAAATATTTTTAAAACAATATTTTGATCAACACGGACAACTTGGCGTTCTTAAATGTTTCTGTGCATTTTCCTGTAGATTATTAAAGCAGCTGCAGATCAAAACAGAGAATGTGTCCTGGTTAAATCAAGAGAAATGAAGTTCCTCACAGGATACGAGTCAAAGGTAAGAAACCTCCAAATCTTTTTCTTTAACTCAGAAAGGTTCATGAAGAAGAATCAGCCACGTTATATTTGTTTTTATTTAATATTTCTCTGAAAAAGCTGAACAATCCCTCTTTTTTAATTCTGTCAGAATCCAAACGCTCCCATAACCTCACAGTTACATTATTACCCTCCAGTGTTCCTTTGTGGGAACATGAACCACAGGGCGTTCCCGTTATAAATACATTTTCTGATCCAAGTTGTCAAATCAAATATATAAAATGAAATACTGTGGCGGCACGGTGGTTCAGTTATTAGAGTTGCTGCCTTTCAGCGAGGTCGCCGGATCAAATCCTGGCCATGGGTCTTTCTGGGTTGAGTATTCATGTATTCTTCTTGCATCCTTGGTTTTTCTCTGGGTGATCTGGTTTCCTTCCACAAACCAAAAACATGCATGTTGGGCTGATTGACATGATGCAAACTATGAGGTCACTCAGCTCACGCAGAAGTGGAACCCAGAGGGCGAGCTCACCTCCGACAAACAAACAAGATGGCTGTAAGAGCAGAGGTAGTGAAGCTCACGGTGTTGGAAGACAGCCAGACACTGGAGCACAAAAAGAACAGTTTTTATTGATTTGGTTGCTGCTGGAGGAATCAGAATCAGCTGCATGAACAGGTTCTCACATGCTGCAAGGAGAGAGTCACCTGACAGAACGGCGTCACTCGTCCTGGTGCAGCTGCAGAGAAAAGCTTCAGTATTGTGGTTCGAGGGGCAAATCCAATAAAGAGGTCCAGCTGATGAAGCAGGGGTCATGAACAGGAAGGCAGAGAGCAGAAAACCAGGGCCAAGTCGTGATGCGTAGTCGTGATAATCAGAAACGGGGTCAAAAAGCAGAGTCCACAACCAGATGAGGCATGAACAAGGAATCCAAGAGGCAAGTTGTGAGGTCAGAAATCCAGGGAACAAGGCGTGAAACAGGAAACTGAAGGCTTCAGAATCAACGACCATGGGAGACTGGACCTTATACAGGGTGCAGGCAGGTGAACTAGATGAGCTGAAGCAGGTGAGTGGACTCAGAGCTGATTACCTCAAGGGAGGCGTGGCTTGGAAGGAGTAGGTTTGAGCTGGAGATGGGTGATAGGCATTACAAAGCAGGGGAAGAGAAACTATGGCAAGAGGGGCTGCAAACAATAGCAGGAGGGAGTGAGTGTGAGACAGATGGGAGAGGGGGGGTCAGCGGGGGCCGCTGACCATGACAAGGTCCGCATAGTTCATAGTTTTTATTTATTACAAACCCTCTCTTTAAAAGAATTTGATCTTTTCATTTGTCTTAAATTGTAAAAATATAAATTATTAGTCATTTTTATCTTTATAATGTCACCCCTAGTGGCCATAAAAGGCCCATCCAACAAACTGTTACAACAGGAGCTGAGTGCAGGCCCCGAGAGCCGCAGCCAGCTGCTTCAGGCCTCATCAGACCCCAGGTCCGCCTCCAGCTCACACTGTCCCCCGGATCGGACCTCCCTCAGAGGCGGCAACTCACACTATCAATAAATCCAGGAAGCGTGGATTAAGTTTTACAAACTGTATTAAATCAAGGCAGGAGGAGGTTACAGTTTACAGCGCTGGTCGGTCCGGTACACGATGTGAGATCAGGAACCAGAAGGGCTGGATGTCCCATGTCATTACAGATTTATAGACCCTAGATGACTCCTTCACAGAAGGGGAGCACAACCTATCACATGCATGAGGAGGAGGGTCTATTGTGATCTCAATGGATCTTATCTGGTTTAACATGAAAAGAAAAAATGAGACGGTGCTTCAGAAGCCTTTCTACGTGATGCAGCAAGCAAAAATAAACTCTGTTCCTTGATGAATATTTCTTTTTAGAGTTGCTGGCCCCATTTAACCCAGTCAGAACCTCCCGGCTCTGAGCAGATCAAAACCCAGGGTCAGCCTGGATAAAAATACTAACAAAACCTAAAGCGGCCCATGGGCCACCAGTTGATAACCACAGTTGTAGCATATTGTTGTGGCTCTGAACACTTTTAATTTAGTGACCGAAGGTGTAAAAATGGCTCTTTTGGTTGTAAAGGTTGCAGATCCTGCTCTAAACTGTCCCTGGTTGTGAATGAGACCTTTTCTGATAGTCCCCAACTACACAACAAAGTTCTCTGAACCTTTTTTTATAGTCCCTGACTATACAACAAAGTTCCCCAAACTTATTTTTTATGATAGCCCCTGGCTGTCCAATGTACTGTAGTTCCCCAAACTTTTTTAAATAATATCTTAGATATGTTGAATAAAATCAGTACCTTACTGTCAGTGGTGAGTGACTCGTCTCTGATTGGTCTTGTGTCACCTCCCTTGACCCACCAGCTGACCTGGCCTCACTAAAATCACAAATTTAGTCAAAGGACTTTCAATTCAGGAGATCAAGCCTCCTCCGTGCACAGTTTTAGGCCCAAGCCTGGTGTTCTGAGGTCAGATGTTGGAGCCAGTCTCGAAGGACCAAAATGTTTGAGAAAAACATCCTTACTTATTTTACTTACTCGAACTACACTCGACGGCTGGAGACATTTTTAAATCTGCATTTACTTGCAAGGTCAGATTTTCAGGCTAAATGGTTTTAAGAATCTGTTGGAATCCTGGAAAAACCAATCCAGACATGTTCCTGTTTTTGATTTTCTACATTTGTCTTAAAATCTGTCTGTTTTGCTACTTTGACATCTTTGTTTTAACTTGTTAAAAAAAAATCTGTATTTCTCTCTTATGATTGT
>JARVGV010000673.1:26188461-26200707 GCA_031762435.1 Hypsolebias longignatus
TTCAGTGGACGCGCTGCGCGCGGAGGGATATCCAATATGCGAAGCTCTAAAGGGCGTAGCTCATATGACATAGAACAAGCTATTATTAATTATGTATTTACAGATGAACAACTATTAAATGCTTCTTTGGAGTTTCAAAAGAAAAAGTTAAGTGGTTCATGAGACATTTTGCCAAAACCACAGGCAAACGAAGACACACAAACAACATGATCGCACTTTTGAAAGCGAGCAATACGAGAATGTTAAGTTAGCAACTAAGCTAACCGTTAGCTGGACAAAACATTCCCAGCTAACTCGCTAACTAAGGCAGTAAAGTTTTTAAAATGAACAGTGAAGCTAAAATGTTCTCCAGCGTGTAACGAGACTAAAACTGCAGAAAGGACACATGGCGTAATGTAAATAAAAGTAGTGAGCTTTTAGGGCTTTACCTTCCTTTCTGCCGGAACAAGAGCGCGAACTCTCGTTGTTTCTCGCGAGACGTAAAGCTCCAAGCGCAATCTGGAGCGCTGAGCTACAAGCACATTGGCTCGCACGAGCGGCTGCTGTGGAGACGGCGGATGGTTTGTAGATCTACTGCTGTGCTTTGCAGCTGTTTAAAGTAGAACGTCTGTTATTTAATGTTTGATCATTGCAAAAACGCTGGACGAAGAATTTGCTTGGCTGAATTTATTCATTTTTCCTCGTATCTGGTGAAATTCGATGTTACAAAAAACGGTGTTTGCTCGATTCTTTAGGACCTGCACGTCGTAGGTGGTTTAAAGGCTGTACTTCACTGCGGTGTTTAAAGGTCTGTTCTTTTTGAAGAGATACAGTTTTACCTTTTGTTTGTAACTATTTATGTAGTGTAGTTTGATCAGTGTGCTACTACTGCAGCAGCCATGATTTAAGGCTAATAATTAATACACAACTTTAACAAGAGACAGTCTGTCATGGCTGCACTTTGACAGTTTATGACTGCTGTGTGATTTATGATGAAATAGGTCCTTGTAATGATTGTTGGACTGACCTTTTAGCTGTGGACTAACTCTTTCAGATAAACTGGTGGTCCAGCTCCAGTTCAGACCCGGCTGGGGCTCATCATGGCACCTGTCCGGGTTGTGGTTGTTGGAGCAGGTGTGGTGGGCCTCTCCACAGCTGTCTGCATCTCTGAAGCTTTTCCTTCCTGCTCAGTCACTCTGGTGGCTGACCACTTCAGCCCCGACACCACCAGTGATGGAGCTGCTGGGATTGTGCTCGCAGCTGAATTTCCAGGTGGGATTTACATGTTGATTATCTGCAACCTTGTCTGTTTGTTAGCAAAATATCTCAATAACTACTAGAATTTAATTAAAGCTTGCAGAATGTAATCATTGGATAAACCTCTTCGACTGACTTTTGAAGTTAACTTGATTCAAACAGCTGCAGCTCAGTGAACTTTACAGCTACTGAGACTCATGCACAACACGTACTCTGAGCATGAAACTCAAATTAAATTGCACTGAATTTTTCTCCTCAGATGTTCCACTGGAGAGACAGAGACGCTGGTTCAAGGACAGCTTTGATCACCTGCTGGAGATTGCTCAGTCTCAACACTCCCCAGATGCTGGTGTGATTCTGAGCTCTGGGTAACGTTCCACACATCCATGAACCAGATGTCTCATCCACCTCACCATAAAATCAACCCGTCTTCTTGGCTGATCTTCTTCCAGGTGGCAGATTTTTAAGGAGGTTCCGGCTGAGAAGAAGCCCTTCTGGTCGGAGTTTGTAATCGGCTTCAGGTTCATGACTGACGGTGAACTGAAACGTTTCCCAGATCACAGGTTCGGCCAGGCGTTCACCACAGTCAAGTGTGAATGCTGCAGCTACCTGCCGTGGCTCGAGAAGAGGTTCGTCTTCTACGTTAAAACCCAACATCTGAAGCATCACAAATCAACATAAACCTTTCAGTTCCAGCAGAGTTGCAATGATGTAACATCACATGATTATTTTTAAGGTTTAGGAGAGCCGGAGGTCTGGTGGAGAAGAGGAAAGTGGACAGCCTTCAGGAGTTGAGTCACTTTGACCTCATCGTGAACTGCTCTGGCCTCGGCTCCAGAACGTTGGTTGGTGACACACACGTGTACCCGGTGAGAGGACAGGTCCTCAAAGTGGAAGCCCCCTGGTTGAAGCACTTCATCAGAGATGGAGATGGGAAGACCTACATCTTTCCCGGTGTTCACGGCGTCACTTTGGGCGGGACGAGGCAGGAGGGGGACTGGCGCCTGCAGGTGGACCGAGGAGAAGCCGAGGGCATCCTGGAGCGCAGCAGCCGGCTGGAGCCGTCGCTGACAAAAGCCAAAGTTCTCAGTGAATGGGTCGGTCTGAGGCCGGGCAGGAGGAACCTGAGGGTGGAGCGGGAGGCGGTGTACCTGCAGGGCCGCCGGGTGCCAGTGGTCCATAACTATGGCCATGGGGGCTTTGGGGTCACCCTCGCCTGGGGCACCGCTTTGGACGCCCTGGGACTGGTCAGGCAGTGCCTGAATGAAAAGCCTCAGCAAGCTAAACTGTGATCAAACCCCACCTTCCCTCACTACCAGTAATTAACTAATTCAACTTTAACGTTGCACTTAATTACTTTAAGATACACACAGAGCACTAAAGTAACAGAAGTGGGTTTCTGTGTTTTTCTTCTGGTTGCGTCATGAGTAAAGTCACATTAAAAGATGAGTTGTTGATGAACCTCCTGTCTCAACCTGGGCTTGAACCTGCAGCCTCAGGACCAAGAGACTGCAGCACGGACCACTGAGCTACAGCACATACTGCAGATAAATGCATGGAGATAAACTGGTCTGCTAGTCGTACAAGCGCACAAGGTTTGTATTTGTAGACAGCTCCACTGGTTTATTAACGTGTGATGTGAACAGGTGTGGACACACCTGCACACCAAACTTAGTTCAGTATCTGTAAAATTCAAGTAAAGCAACTTGTGCAGACTGATAGGTTTTCCCTTGAACCTAAAATAAAATAATTCACACGACAACAGAGTGAGATTTTTGAACGGTTCTTTGCAAAGAGGGGAACTCCACCACAGACCAGGATCAGGGTGAACTCCCACTTGATGGAGTGTGAGACCGTCTTATTCAGGCAAGTCACAGAAATCAAGGCCACACACACCAGTTACATCACATCTTCTCAGGCGATAAAGCTGAGTTGAACATTCCATGTTTATCTGTTCTTGGAAAATAATGAATTTATCGTGCAGGCGTGAACAGTTTCTGACAATCAGCTTGTGCACCCATTAAAAAACGGGGACAATGTCACAGTGAACTCTGTGAAACTCAACACCCTTGTTAAACTCACAGTAAGGTTTAAAATGATAAAACATAAAAAAGTTTAAAACTAAAAAATTTAAATGCCTCTAACAGACTACAGTGAGCTGGTTGTGGCAGCCATCTTGAATCAGATCGACTCAAGTTGTGATTGCTGATTAGGATTTATCGTCATACCCTGTAAATAAAAAAACATGTTTTAATAAAAAATAAACTAAGACGAGCAGAAATAAACAGACTTTTCATCCACTTGTTTGTAATGGACACATATTTTTTATAGTTTAATTATTTAGTAAGAATATACAAACCCATTTCTCTAAAAGTTGGGACTTTGAGTAGAAATAAATACAAAATACGATTTGTAAATGTTATAAATATTTTATTCATGACGAGACAGAAAAGGAATGTGTCAAAGTAAAAACTATACCTTTGAGGGGGAGGTCATTTTGAATCTGATCCAACACATTTTCAAAAAGATGTTCCAGGTCCATGTTTCCCCTCTTTAACATTTGTAAAGATCCAGGACCTGAGAAGACCAGGTGTTGGAGGTTTTATAGGACCAGAGGAGACCAGGTGTTGGAGGTTTTGGAGATGTTGTCCCATTCTGTTCTGGTGGATTCTAGCTGTTCAACAGGCCTGGATCTTCACTGCATCTTTCATGATATGATGCACCAAAGGTTTTCAGTTGTTGAGGGTTCTGGACTTCAGGCCGGTCAGTTCAGCGCCTTGACTCTTTCTAGGCCGTGCTGCTGTAATGATGCAGTTTGTGTGTCTTGCTGAAATAAGGCCTTCACCAAGAAAAATGTCTGGATGGGAGCAGATGTTTTTCTAAAAACCTGTATAAATGCATGGATGGAGCTTTTCCAGATGTGCAAGTTGTCCATGCCATAGGCACCAGTGCATATCCATACCATCAGAGAGGCAGATTTTAGGGGTGAGCATTGATAACAGCCTGGATGGTCCAGCTCCTCTTGAGTATGAGGGATGTGGTGTCCATGGTTTCCAAAAACAATTTTAGATTTGGATCCATCTGGCCTCAGTTCTGGACTTCACCTCAGTCCATTTGAAATGAGCTCTGGTCCTGAGAAGATGGCAGCGGTTCTGGATGGTGTTCACATTTGGCACCTTCTTTGCCTGATAGAGCTTTATGTGGATAGCATGGTGAACTGTGTTGAAAGTGTGGAACTGTTCCTGAGCCTAGAACAGAACCAGCCCTGGTTTTGATGTAGTGGCCCTTGATGGCCCAAAGCTCATGACTATCCAGTTTTGACCTTCAGCCTCATCTTTGACCTCAGAGATTTCTACAGATTCTTATAATCTCTTGACAATATAAAATGTAGATGATGGGAGATTCAAACTCATTTTAATTTTAAACTGAGGAATAAAAATCTGAATTTGTTTAAATATTTTGAAACATCCTGGCAAACCTCTGCCCATTTTTTACTTCTGAGAGAATCAGCCTCGCTAAAATGCCCTTTTCACACCCCGTCTCGTCCTGTTGCCAGTTAACCTACTTAGCTGCAAACAGCTCCTTCACTTGTTTTGTATTAGTACCACTTGCACTTTTGTTGCATCCGTCCTAATTTTTTTAGATGTGTTAATGCCATAAAGTTTTAAATGCCCTTATTTTTTCCCAGAAATTGTACAATGTCTTAGTTTAAGCACTTAACATGCTTACTATGTTCCACTGTGAATAAAGTAGGTGCTATGTAACATTTGGAAACATTGCATTCTGTTTATTGATGTTTTAGTGAAGGTAAAATAATTTGAGGTTGTAAAGAACTGTTAGTAAACCTGAATTCATTTGTGTGAAACAGGTCATATTTACGAGATGTTGGGTGGAACACAACATGTAAACATGTAAACAATGGACCAATTACAACAAATAAAACTGTTTTGAGTCTGTTTGGTTACACTCTCAAATGGTTTAAATCATACTTATTTGATAGATTCCAGTTTGTAAATGTTAATAACTACCGGTAATCTTCATATACCAGTTGCTCATGGAGTTCCTCAGGGTTAAGTGCTTGGACCAATACTCTTTACCTTCTACATATCATTGCTAGTGGAAAAGCCTTGGAGCCGTTCAGAGCCAAGTCAACCGTGCCATAGAGGCGCTAGTGGAAATGAGGCATTATACTGTACATGCTTCCAGTAAGTAGTTATTAAATAGCATGGGATACATTTTCATTGTTATGCTGATGATACTCAGTTATATTTGTCCATTAAACCCGATGAATCCAATCAGCTACTCAGACTCTACACGCATGTGTTAAAGACATAAAAAGCTGGATGGCCCTAAATTTTCTGCTTTTAAACTCGGACAAGACTGAGGTCTTGGTTTTTGGACCTGAGCGTCTTATGAATGAATTTGGCAGCCTCATTTTCTCTGGATGGCATTACAGTAATTTGGCCTGTAGTTCTAAAGTTAAAAATCTTGGTGTTATTTTTGATCAGGACATGTCTTTTATCCCCCACATTAAAAACGTAGACCCGTCTTCTTCCACCTGCGTAATATCGCTAAAATTAGAAACATCTAAAAATGATGCAGGAAACTGGTCCATGCATTTATCATGTCTAGGCTGAACACAAACATGGCAGAGCTGTCAGGGAAGTCCAACATGGAATTTAAAAACACTCAAATATAAGAAAAAGAGCAGAATTGTTGTCCTGAGCAGTCAGAAGCATTTCACTGTAAATCTGAAATAAAATAGTTGAAAACAGGTTTGTGTTAAGTCAATGTTTTGCAGCTGGAGCCATTTTTTCCACGTCAGACACGAGCTGCGGTGAATCTGCCGAGGCCTTGGTGTTTTGTTTCTTTTTCAGCCGATGAGCTTCTGAAGCGGCTGAAAGTGAAGGACTCCTGTCGTCTCCTGCAGGGAGTGGACCGGTGCTCCTGCAGGTGGTTTGTGTCTGGACCGGGGAGTTTGGTGCACACAGGCTCAAACTTTCTGCTGCAGGCTCCATCTTGAGGCTCTGCAATCCTTCTGCTTGATCAGAGGATCTATCTTCACCTCCATCCGTGGCTGAAGCTCCACACTCGACTCTGGGCAGCACCGCTGGCGTCTGGGTGGTTGGAGGCATCACTGCAGGGTTTTTGTGGATGTCCTCGTCAGTTTTTGTGGAGGTCAGCTTCAGGTTTGTGACCTGCTCTCCCTGCAGCATCGTCAGAGAGAAGCAGCGCCGCTGCAGCAGCCTCGGGCCTGGTCTTGGACCTGGCCTCCTCAGGTCCACGCAGCTGAGGCTCCGAGCAGCGCCTCCACCTGCAGCTCGAGCTTCTGCTGAGCTGAAGCAGTTTGTTGTGTGTGTGAGTGATGGGAGACTGCAGGGCAGGCGGTTGGATTTGCTCTGAGGGGAGGAGGTGGGGGTGAGGAGCAGGGGGAGGACGGGGAACTCTGGGGACGGGACGTGGCTGGACTCAAACCCAGAAGACCTGCTCATGGATTCAGCTACCTTTTTGTCCCTTCCTGAAATAAACAAGTGAAGTGTGTGTAGATCATGCATGTGGCAGCTGAGTCACAAATTTTTACTTAAAGGGATAGTTCACTTTTTTTACGAGGGGTTCAGGGTGAAGATTATGAACAATTAATATCTTACCTGTTGAAGAAAACTTCTGAACAACCTCAGTTTGAAGAAATAGAGAGCTAACAGCTATTTAATTAACATTTTTGCTCTTCATTAAACATACAGTAGTTATAGTTGGGCCTGTTGCGATCAATCTCATGATAAATTAAAATTATCAACCTCATTTTCATTTATCAGCTTTATCGTTTCTTCGTGTCTCTCTTTCGAGTAAAGACACTGGATGACAAAAGGTTCAACTCCAGTGTTCTTCACTGACACTTCCCTTTCTCTTTAAAATCTGTTTTAGCATCCAAAATCACATTTTTGTATCATTAAAAGCAGCTAAGCTACAAGCTAAGCTAACAGGATGACCTCGGGGGGGGGGGGGGGGGGGCCCCCCGCCTCCGTCTTGTCGAAGCTCCAAAATTCAGGGTTGAAACCCGTGCCTTTGTGTAAAAAGTTGTTTTTTTTCCTGCAAAAAGAAGCTGAGAACTTGTTTACTGATTGTTTGATTAAAAGCTTTGTGTGACAAATGCTATGCTAAAGAGCTCAAACCACACCAAGCATCCGCCATTTTGAGAGAGACAGCCCATGCCAGGTCAAGGGGCCTCCCTCCCATTTTTCTTCAAAAGACACGCTGCTCAACTATCCATCCTTTGGTTCAAACCGTCTTATACAGTACTGTCATCCAGTGGTCAAAAAATATACTACACACATAAATTAACCAACATTTCTTCTTAAATTTGACAATAATGACTATTGTCAAATTTCACACAATATTATAGTTTATCGTTTATTGCATCCGAGAAGTCTGGTTGTTTTTGTCTCGGACGTTTTTGAATGTACCATGTCCTGGACGATTGAGAATCTTCACCAGTGAGATGTAAAGTAAAACAAGTCAACAATATTAATTCTCTTCAAACCTTCCAACCTGCTTGTTATTAGCTACGTGACTCTCAAGTTAGCAAGCGAACATTTAAACTAGCATAGGCCTTGTAAATCTTATCCAGAACAATAACTCTAATGTAGGGGTAAAATATGTCAGTATTGTAATATTACCTTTGTTGTCCTCAATGAAATGCATTGTTTGAAATCTTTACTTCTCTACAAAGAAAAATAAACTCTGCAATAGTCAACACTAATTAGACCTTCACCATATGTGATTGACTGTTTAAACAATGAACAGGAAGATGTTTCTTTCTTTAATTTATATTTTTGTAACAGACTTGATAACTTCATGGTGAACAGTGGAGGATAGAAAATATGAACCCACGAAGATTTCAAGTGTTAAAGTAGCTGTTTTCTTAGATTCTTTGGGGTGGACAAAGCTCAAAAAGTTTCAGCCATTATATCGGTTACTGGCATTAGCCTTCCCCTTCCAATATCAGTATTGGTGATATCCAAAATTTCCACATTGATCAGGCTCTACTCAGAATGAACCAAATTATTTGTTGACGTGCTTGTTTGGTTCATTGTTTATCTGGACTCTTGATGGAGACTCCAGCACAACATTTGATTTTTGGAATGAGTGACGTACCAAATCCAGCACATTAGTAGCAGACCGTCTACGTACCCCTACCTCACTGACGTAAGAGTCAGATGAAATGAGACCTTTCAAACAGTCATGAAAAACTCCAATATGGGTCATATTGGGGCAAAAAGAAATCAGATTTAGTCCACATTTTTCCACAGACTAGCTGTTAGCTCAGACTAGCTGTTAGCTCAGACTAGCTATTAGCTCAGACTAGCTGTTAGCTCAGACTAGCTGTTAGCTCAGACTAGCTATTAGCTCAGACTAGCTGTTTGCTCAGACTAGCTGTTAGCTCAGACTAGCTATTAGCTCAGACTAGCTATTAGCTCAGACTAGCTGTTTGCTCAGACTAGCTGTTTGCTCAGACTAGCTGTTTGCTCAGACTAGCTATTAGCTCAGACTAGCTGTTTGCTCAGCCTAACATCAGTCCGGTCAGATTTATACTCTATGTTCTCAGCTGAGGTTGTTTAAAGAGCCACCAACAAAAGGTAAGATTTTATTTGTGCACAGAACCCTTTGTAAAAACATTTGAAGTATCCCTTTAAACAAGCACATTAAAGTGTTGAAAAAAGATGGCCAAGAGATGAGCAGGTAAAAAAAAAAAACATAAGCTGTGATGAATAATTGACCAAAGGAAAGTAATGAAGCACGGAGCAGTTTATTCGTCGAGCGGTCAGAACAAACTCTCAGCCTGCAGCCGCTGCCGGACGAGGCTGGAACGTTCCCTTTAGTGTATTTACCTCCATAAAATGACATCAGTTTTTAAAACAAGTATACTTTATGTAAATATTTTCAATCTTATGCTTTATGCAGCTTTCAGGCACGTGAAAAATATTGTGCAACATTATATTTTACTAAACTAAAACTTATACACACAAAGAAAAAGTGATGAGCTGACAGCGTGACGTTTAGAGTCTGAACCACAGAAGCTTCAGAGAAGAAACCAAGAGCTCACGCTTAATGTGCACTGAAATGAACACGGAGCTTTAAAAATAAAAATCAAGATAGAGGTCGGTTCAATTTAGAGCACACAGCGGTTCAACTTTCACTGCTTATAGCAAAAGTAAAAAATAAAATAAAAATAAAACACCATGAGTCAAACTGCAGATGTGTTTGGACTCACTTCAACTTGTAGTCCCGTTAAAAAAAAAAAAAAAAAAAAAAAAGTCTCAATTTTTATTTACGCTGTTAAAAACAACCCTAATCCTGAAAAAGTTGGATGTGTGTCAAATATACAGTAAAAAAAAATAAAAATAAAATAATAATCTAATAATTTACAAATCTCATAAACCCATGTTTTTATTCACAATAGGACAAAGTATAAATGTTTAAACAATTTTTTTTAACCATTTTTAGGAATAAATTAGTATTTTTAAATTTGATGGCAGCAACACAACTTGAAAACGTGTTGGGGACAACAAACGTCTTCAAAGGATGTACAAGGGTTATAACCAGTTACAACCATTATAACCAGTTAGATTCACTGACAACAGGTCTATTGGAGGACGGGACATGAAAACAGACGTTCAGGAGTAAAGACGGGCAGAGTCTCAGCCGTCTGAAGAAACTGTGTAAAGACTTGAAGGATGTGGAAAAATCTCTGAGCTCAAAGGACGAGACTGAACGTTTGTTGTGGAGGTCTGAATTCAAACCTGGTCTGGTTCTGTTCTGGCCTCAGGAACACTTCCACAGATCAGTGTCTGTAAACAGGTCTTCCATAAATGCTGATCAAAGCTCTATCAGGCAAAGAAGAAGCCAGATGTGAACACGTTCCAGAACTGCTGAGGCAATGTTGAAACATTAAATGTTTTCTGGTCAGTCAAATCTAAATTTAAAGTTTTTTTAAGGAAACCACAGAAACTACGTTCCTCCGTACTAAACAGTAAACGGACTGCACTTATACAGCTCCTCTCTGTCTAATGGAGACACTCAAAACTCTTTACAACACACTCCACACCCTCATTTAATCCAACACACACACACACACACATTCATGCAGCACTCTACTGCATCTCTAAAAAGAATAATCAGAGCTTCATCACATTCATACTGATGGGACACATAAGAGACAGTGAGGGGTTCAGTGTCTTGCCCAGGGACACTTCAGCATGCGACTGCCGGTGGAATCGAACCCTCAACTGTCCCATTGGAGGGTGACCACTTCAAACACTCAGCCACAGCTGCCTCTTAAGAGATGAGAGGCATGTTATTAATACACAGTTCAAAAGCTTGCCTCTCTGATGGTATGGGGGTGCATTAGGGCCTCTGGCAGCTTCCTCATCTGGAAAGGCCTCATTAAGGGAGAAAAGTCTTTTCAGGGTTTTAGACATGCTCAAATCCAGACGTCTTTTTTTTAGTGAAGGTCTTTCATATTTCACTACAATAACTTCTTGCATGGCACAATGTTTTGTTTTATATCACTACTTTTATTTACTTTTCATTTTATATACTTTTTCTGATGGTTTATCGTTGTCTCTTCTGTGTTTCTGTCTGAAACAGGTCCCTCGTGGCTCATCGAGACTAACCTGTAGAAGTAAAGGTTGAATGAGTGAGAGGCTTCATTCAGGTGCAGAATCCTCCAACACATGGTCTGCTCAGGTCCTGATGTTCACAGTCTGTTGTTAAACCAGCGGGGACGTCTCACAGAGGACAACATGGACCTGTCCCAGTCTCTTTACATGCACTGCTGTCATCAAACTAAAAACTACCACTTTATTTTTATATGTTTAATCACATTTGATATTTTTACTATGTTCCTCGGGGTCAGATCTGGGTTTATGAGGTTTGTAGATCATTGCATTCTGTTCATATTTACATTTTGAATTATTATTATTTGTTTAATTAATTTTTGCAGATAGACGCAAGTTTTGTCAACTCCTGAAGGTCAAAGTGAGCCGGCGATGCAGAAACAGAAAACGTACGCTCGCATTTGGCTGAAAACAAAACAGCAGCAGATGCAAACGTCATGAAGTTGTTCCAGCAGAGGATGAAGCTGAAGATGGTCTGGAACAAGAAGAAGAGTCTTTGTGCAGGCGAGGCAGAGGAGGGATGAAGAAGAGGACAGTGCTCACAGGCGTGTCAGGCTGTCATTACCGCTCTCCAGGTTCTCACTGCTCTCGTAGCATCCCGAGTCCCGCGGGGAATCACCCAGGACCCCCCGCCTGTCCAGCAGGAGCTTCTCCTGAGAGCCTCCAGCCGGGCCGCCTCGCTCAGGGTCGCTGCTTCCTGCAACCGACAGGGAGTCAAACGTGACCTGAAGGCTTTTACGTCTAAAAGTTAGTTATGGATGAAGGTCCAGGGATTATTTCCTGAACGTTTCATTAACTTTGCTTTCTGTTAGAGCTCTGGATGAGTGTGCAGGTGATGCTCAGCTACTACCACATCAAGATCTAGGTCAATATCTGTAAAACTGACTGAGTAAGAGCCACGGTTTAGTTTCAGGTCAGGTGGCTGTGGCAGCCTGGAACCTTGCACCATGAGCTGCTGACGGGTTCAGCTGATGGGTTCAGCTGATGTTTGTGTGTTTGACTGATAATTGTGTGATCAGCTGCTATTTGTGTGTTCGGAAGATATTTGTGTGTTCAGCTGATAATTGTGTGTTCAGCTGCTATTTGTGTGTTCGGCTGATATTTGTGTGTTCAGCTGATGTTTGTGTGTTCAGCTGATGTTTGTGTGTTCGGATAATGTTTGTGTGTTCAGCTGATATTTGTGTGTTCAGCTGATGTTTGTGTGTTCAGCTGATGTTTGTGTGTTCAGCTGATATTTGTGTGTTCAGCTGATGTTTGTTTGTTCGGATAATGTTTGTGTGTTCAGCTGATATTTGTGTGTTCAGCTGATGTTTGTGTGTTCAGCTGATGTTTGTGT
>JARVGV010000673.1:26207055-26222965 GCA_031762435.1 Hypsolebias longignatus
TCACAAAGTTGCTTATGGTTACTCCAACTAACATCTAGGACTGTTGAAATGTAAAGTTGGCAATTAATTCCCATCATTGAGGTAATTAATATTACCAGACTTCATTCAGTGATCTGATGTTTAATAAGCCACATTACAATTAATATTTTATCAATATTATTATCCAATAGGCATGTTTTTATTGATTATATTTTATTTGTATTTTTTCTTGTGCTATTCTGATTGTATTTTATTTAGACCTCAGTCTCAGTGGGTTTCAGAGAGGATGACAGCAGGTGGGCTGATGTAAACCAGATACCAGATACGTGTGTGACAAGTAGTTTTTGTGTGGGACAACTTGGACCACGTTACAAAATTGTAATATTACTGAAAAAATAAAAAGTGTATAGAACTGAAGTGAGGACAAAAGCATGTTACAGCTCACCACAGCTTTCATTTATTTAGTTTTATTGTCAATTTAATTATGTTCATGTTTCAGTTAATTGTTTTCCCATTTCCAAATCCAGAAAATCTAATGTTTGCATGGATTTATTTTAATGTTTCATTGAAAAATAAATAGGTAATAGTTGCATTCCTACTTTTTTGTATTAGTATTGATAATATTCTAGTTCTTTTTGCCTGATTTTTATTTACATATATGATTAAAAACTCCAGATGTGCCCAACTGGATATAGTTGGGCAAGACGGACATGCTAACAGGCTAACTTGAGCGATGTGTGCAGATTTTATTTGACATTAAGCACTGTCCCTGTGAAGAGTCTTTCCTGTTATCTTCAAAACCACTGGCTATAAACCAAATCTTACAAAAGCTTCTGTCCTGCGGTGTTGACCTTTTAAAAAAAACAAAAAAAACCCAGAGCCAGTAAAAATGTGGGACATCGCCTCAATTTGTGGGGTGAAGGACGACGGATAAAAATACTGTGCAGGCCCACAAAAAAATCAACACCTATAGCCACTACAGCAGAAACCCAGGTGACTTTTACTGGGCCCCCTGGGCTCCACTCTGGGCGGTCAGATAAATGTGACCATACTTCCAGAGATAACCACTGTTTTCAGAGTGAGATGGATGTCATATCTGTTAATCAACTTCTAAAACTAGTCTCAGTAGTCCACTGTATGTCCTAACAGGAGGACAGAGAGACAGACGGTGTTCCTTTCAATTACCTTAACTGTGCTTCAGTATCCCTGACAATATAGATCTTCCAGTTTCCACACTTGGCTTTAGCATTAGCATTAGCCTTCAAATAAATGAATGCAGTAATTTATGTTTAAAGTTAATTCTGGCTCTCAGTCTGCTTGTTTAGTCAAATTGTAAATGTGCATCAGTTAGAACATTGGTGTCCAACCTTGGTCTTCGAGGGTCGCTATCCTGGATGTTTTACTCGTTGCTCCAACGCTCCTGATTCAATAGTTGAATTAGCTTTTCATGTTCAACAGAAGCCTGTTCATCACCCAGTGATTCGAATCAGGTGTGCTGGAGCAGAGAAACGACTAAAGCATGCAGGGTCGTGGCCCGCGAGGACCAGGATCGGTCACTACGATGATGGTACCAATAAACGTATCAAAGGATGTCTGACTTTTAAAAAATAACTGGAATGTCTTTATTATGAACCACAGCTGTGTTTCTTGTATTGTCTCTGAGCACGTGTCAGACATATGTACTTACTCGTTCGCTACACCTTCTTTCTGTGATTCTGGTATTTCCCTTCACCGTGTCTCCTTCTCACCCTCTCTCTGCCTCTTAACTCGAGCATTACAGCGACACTCTGCTTCTCTTCCTCCCACTTTCTGTTTCTTTTTCCAACACGAAGCCACAAGGCCTGAGTCAGCAGTCTGTTCCCTCTGAGTGTAAGTCTGTTGCACTCCCGCTGCTGGATCGCTTACCGGAAAGAACTCCTACTGCTCAATAAGTAGTGCAGCGTATCATGTTTCAGATGATGATGCAGAGGGTACCCCAAAGTCTGTCTACTATTTATTACCCTTACAGTTCATGTGCTGCAGGCTGCCTGTTTTTATCCACATGACCAAATTATGGATCAAACAAATTAACACTTTTATTTAGAAAAAAAAAAACACTCAGATTCATGATTTTATTTTTCTGTTTGTCCCATTGAGCATGCATACGGCACAGAGGGGTAGAGCTATATGACCTGTTGGTGAAACCTGGTCAAATCATGCAATAATATGAGATAAGTTAGTGATTGGTGCAGGCGTTGGGAAAGATGCTCGGCTACTACCACACTAAAACTTGTCTCAATCTGTAGAAATGGCAGAATTAATGGCATTTAACACAGAAAATAGTTTATCTTCACTATATGGGGAAAAAATTAGACTATAGCTCCATATTTTTGTACTCTAACCCATTGTGCTTGTGCTCCTTTTTGTTTTTTGTAAACCATAAACCATGCTGAACCTCATAAAACCTCACAATTTATGTTATTTTTTACACCTTCCCACTCGTAGAGATGCATATGCATGTACAGACCACATGAGCACAAAGCTTGCATATAAACGAAGGCTGCAGGCTGTTTGGTTAGGCTTTTATCACCTTGTACACAGTGTGCACGGGGACCGTGCATGCAAGCATGTGTGCAAAGAGTGCTGCTATTTCCCTCTCAACACAATGATAATTCATTTGGAAACAAATGCTGAAACGGCCTGTTTGACCCCGAGGTCAGCGCAGTGCCACGGAGCACAGTTCAAAGGTCAACTGTCTAGACCAGAGGCTTTGAACCTCAGAGAGCAGAGAACAAAAGTCAAAAGGTTTTCACATAAGAGGAAAAACGGCGCTCGCAGCAAATCGGTTGAATTTAAAAAAGGAATAGAGGTTGAAGCAAAAAATAAATGAATAGTAAAAGGAGCATTAAACGCCGTAGTAGTGAGAGAACGTAGCATCTCTGTTGTTTTCTTCAAAATAAAATACTTCTTGTGACTATTCTGAACAAACAACCCATCAAAATGTTTAGGAGTAATTCTTAAATTTTGGACAAACTGCAGCGCACACACTATAATAATCTGATTTGTTAATACTCAATAATATTTATTGTTTATTTCAAAGTGTTTTTCTTTATTTGCTTCCTTCTGAGTGTCTTTGCTTTTAAACACAAATGCTTCATATGTGTCATATTCATATAATTCATCACAATCCTGTGTTAGAAAATTGTTTTTGTAGGACTGATTTTATACTTTGCTATTTTTATCATCCAATTTTATGCAAATCAAAAATGCCACTCGTGTTGTTGCATTCCTGATTTTTTAAAACAGCTGTTAATATTAAGAAAATGAAAAATGTCTAAATGATGAAACAACACTGATGAGGACCATCTCGTGCCTCAAACAAACCATCTCTGCAGTTATTTTATTCATATGAACATATCTCTTCCAGCTCATTAGGCTTACTCTGCTTTACTTGCATTTAATACAAATTTAAAATGCAAATCGTTAAATTTATTATTCAATGTAGTTAATAATTACGTTGCTGTGGAAGAAAGTTTTGCACTGATCTGCAGGTCATTGTTTGTATACAAGATTTTATTTATTTATTTATTTATTTTTTATATTGTGTTATTTACAGATAAATATACTTAGTGACATTATCTGGATAGAATATGATAATTGTTGGTGAGGACCCAAAATGCAAGCAGGAAGATGGACACATAGAATAACATTTAATTAAAAAAGAAGGCATGACAGAATACAAACTAGATACAACAAGATGAAATAAATGAAAATAAGACAAACGACCAGGAGCAGAACAGAAAGCTGGAGGAAAAGTCTGGCAGACAACCGTTGAATCTGACAGACGGAGAGCAAACCAACAGTATAAACATGCTGGGAGGGGTGATGACTGAGTGAGTGCAGCTGGGGTGATTATCAGATGCAGAACAGGTGAGTAATGAAAAAATAATTCACACAAATCAAAGTAAAACACAAAACTAAATCACAATTTAAGCCAAGCAGGTGCTGGCATCCTTGGATTTTAACTCTCCTCTTTTTTTGGATTGTTTTCTGATTTAAAACTATGAACAGGGTAAAAGTGTATTTTTATTGTGACTAATCAACTGTGTGGTGCTGTTTGTAAAGTTATACAGTCAAAACTCAATAGCAATGTTTTGGTTTATTTAGCCTTTCATAAGAAAAATAAAGTTTACACTGTATTTTCAAAATCAAATTTTCACCATGTTATTCATACTTTTTTAAATGTTATAATTCCCGATTATGTTTAGTTTACAAACTAAATACATACATTTTAAGTTAAATGTTTTATTAATAAACTAAATATTTAGGTGTAAATTAAATATTTAATATCCAAGCTAAATATTTAGTTTCAAAACTAAACATTGTACTTCCAAAGTAAATATTTATTGTCAAAGCTAAATATTTAATTTCCAAACCAAACATTTAATTTCCAAGCTAAACATTTAATATCTGAAATACATATTTAATTTGCTAACTAAATAATTGCTTGGACCTAAATATTTAGCTTACAAGTTAACTATTTAGATCAGTTTTATATTTAGTTAGCAAATTAAATGTTTATTTTGGAAATTAAATGTTTCATTTACACCTAAATATTTAGCTTGCTACCTAAATATTTAACTTGCAAATTCAGTATTTAGTTTGTAAACTTATTTTATAGCTTGAAAATTAAATACGGAACTATGGCATTTATAAATGTATGGGTAACATGGTGAAAATGTGACTTTGAAAAAAAACTATTTTTTTTCCTATTAAAGGCATAATCAATGAGCAGGCACACACATTCATGTCTTTTAGAGCTTCTCTGCTCTTCTCTGCAGTTTCCTCTCATCTTTTGTTTGCAGGCAGCGTCAGGCACTTTTTGAGTGTGTGTGTGTGTGTGTTGTTAACCCAAACTGAGTAAATTCCAGGAGTGTGATTGTATTTCTGTAATAAATGTCAGACCAGAAGGAGAAGCTGCTGAGGTAAATGCTAATTTGAGCAAATGTTTGAAGTTGTCCTAATGGTGCGTAACATCTTGAATAAACACGGAGTTTTACAACTTTTCCCTCGTTAGATGCAAAAAGCTCTTCATTTGCAAGCATCCATCATTTTCTTACATTGTTTTGCTGCAGATGTTTTTTTTTTAATGGTTTAGTTTCTCTTAGTCCAGTAATTCTTTGCTACAGTGAATAACACACTCTTGGGGTCTTCTGGTTTTGGCATTACAGTATACAAAGACAATAAGACAAAACCCAAGGAGCTTAGGCTAATTAACACGTGTTCAGGGAATGTCAGTGAAGAATAAAGGCTTTGTTTCAGATGGATTTATCAGGTTTTACAAGGTAGACGCTGAAGAAATCCTCTTCAAAACATACCTTCACAGCATCGCCACTAAACGGGCAGTAACTAGAATGTGTTACATCACATGGAATCTTATTCACTGCTGGGGAGGAATGATATTTAAGACACGCTGAGGAAACCTGAGCTCTGAACTGTGTCCATTCTTATCACCAAGTCTTAGAATATATAAAACATAGAGTGCTGATTGTGTCACGTTTTATTCCATTGTTTTTGTCAGCTCTCATTATGATTTAAAAGAGCAATAATTCAACATGACAGTATTTTCTTTTATTTTTCCCCCCTTTGATGGAATTAATGTCTTTGCCTCTGTGTCGATCAAAGGAAACACTTCTTAGGAGATTGACACTCAACGTTTTGTCTATGTGTGCTTTAACACCTCGGTGCTCTTTCTGCGGAGCTGTGAGGAACGATGAGAGGCCTTTTGGAAAACTCCTCTCTGATTAAAGATGAGGCTTTGTTGTTTGCAAGCTGCTGCCACTCCTGCACCGTTCCTGTTAGGGCAGTCAAATAGACAGTTGGCGATGGAGCGTGTGTTTTGTTACATTCATTACGTCTAACACTCAACACCTCTCTTAGAGGAGTCCAACTTCTGACAAAACATATAGAACAATTAAAACAATGCATGAACAGGTGAATTTTAATGTTATTTCAGAGTTGATAAGGCATGCACAATAAAAGTTTATCCATTCATTATCGTTACCTGTCGCTTGTTTTCTAGATTCCAGGGGTCACTGGTGCCTATATGGTGTGAGAGGCAGGGTACCCCTAAACACGCCACAAGTCCATCACAGACACAAAAAGAGACAATCAACCATTCATTCCCTCACACCTAGGCACAATTTAGAGTTACAAATCAGCCCAACATTTATTAACCTTTATTTAACCAGGAAAATCTATTGAGATCACAGATCTATTTTGCAAGGCATGCCTGGACCTGAAGGCAGTCTAACATGCATGTTTTTAGTATGTGGGAGGAAACCGGAGTACCCGGAGAAAACCCACGCATGCACAAGAAGAACATGCAAACTCCACACAGAAAGACCCCCGGTCCAACTGGGGATTGAACCCAGGACCTTCCTGCAGCAGTGATAACCACTGACCTGTCATGCTGCCAAACATGCATTGTTTTGGTCTGTGGGAGACCCCCCCTCCCCACCCCCCTACCCTTCCCAGGAATACCCAGACAAAATACCACCCCTGCATGGAGAGAACATGGAAACTCAGACCATAGAAGTCCGGGATTCAATCCAGCAACCTTCTTGTTGAGATATGAGAACTCTACCAACTCAACTGGGCCTCTGCAAGTCAAAAGTCAGTGCATTCGTTATGACAAGTTTCTTGTATTAAATATTACTTACTGTATTTTCCGCCATAAACGTCTCACCACCCTATAAGTCGCATCAGTCCAAATATGTTTAAGAACCTGGAAAAATGCATGCATTTATTGTTTCGCCATATGCATCACATCTGTTATGGGTCATCGCTAACGCGTCACTACTGACAACCCGAAAATGTGGGCAGGTCTTGTGCCAAAAATCGATTGGCTGCCAAATGGCGGCCGCGGGAGTGTGCACGGGAGGTTTTTAACAAAATCTAACAAGATTGCATTAAAAAACAATTATTTCTTTGTTCAGAATTATAGTAAAGTTGTGTCTCGGATGAACTTTTACTTAATAAATGCACTTTGACGGTCAAATCAGCTGCATTTCGCCGGGGCGGCGCAGTGAAATGAAGCTGATTTGACGGTTGCTCCAAGCAGCGAGTAGAACGAAGGTGGCGGTTTATGGCAAGCAGATTGTGTCATTAATAGCCACCTTTATCTATTACATGACACGACAGCATTCCATACTGCTTGAGTTCCATCTGTTGGCTGAAAATGGTAGTGTTCAGTATTTTCAATCAGAATGAATGAAAACGGTCGTATCTCAGCCAAACATTGCTTTATAAATATGGGGAAAAGCCATAAATACGTCAATTTGATATAGAAGTCCCAGGACATGCAAATTATGCAAAACACTACGACTTATAAGGTGAAAAACACGGTACAAGTATTGTGTGACCAGCTCAAAGAATCCAAAAGTAGCTTTGGTATTTCCCCTTCCTGCTGTAAACTATATTAGTTTTAAATATCTATTTGAATGCCCTTCAATTTGTGACTGACGGGTATTTTTAAAATTGAAAGCAGTGTTTTGGCAAATTCCTAATCTCTGCAGTTCTCTGTGAACTGTAATGGTGGATTCAACAGATCCAGAGCTTTGTTTGGAGGTTTAATGGCAGATCCATTTAAAGAGTATATGAGTGTTAGAAGGCACCAAAAAGGAGATGGAAAGGGACAGGATGATTTTGAGCGAGTGAGCTGTGGTGAAAGTTCACGTGGAAAACTGAAAAGAAGTTGTAGGCTGGCTGACAGAATGAAATAACGTGTGAGACCTGTATTTATGAGAGGACAGCGGTACACCTTTTTGAAGAGTAAGTGACAGGTAAACACGGTCCGTGCAATTGAAGTCTGCTCTTCTAATCCAGAGAGTGCTTTTACCTTTGGTCCCTCATGATGATGGCCTCTCTCTTCTTCTTCTTCTTATTTTGTCTTTTCTCTCTTCAGGGCTCGTCACAGTGAGTCCTCCTCCTCCATCTGTCCTACATCTCCTCTTTACACTATTTCCTCTTCATGCATTTATTTATGTATGTATGTGTATGTGCCTGTGGTTGAGTGGGTTGTGGTAGGATACAATACACCATAATATATTTGGTATTGTCACCTGCATGTGGTTTTGTGTATTTTATTTGCCTACATTATAAACAAAAATAGCTAATTTAAGCATGAAAATTAGTTCCTACTGGATATTTACTACCTGGAAATTTCCACTTTGACATATTTTAACAATACTAAATTGTTAGACAACACATTTTAGTCTCTGTGAAGGAGAAGTATCAGGGAAGGACAAACAAATTAACCTGAAATCACTCGCTCTTCTTCCTCCATAATGCAAAATAAAATAAAACTTTAAATCTTGATCCAGATCAACCACAGATAAATATTTATTGTATGCTTCCTGGCTCATGCAGCTATGATGGAGCATCAGGTTGATTAAAATAACATCCATCCATCCATCCATCCATCTATCCATCCATCCATCCATGGTCCATCCATCTCTCTCCACAGCCACCTCTTCCAGCTCTTCTGGGAGGACTCCAAGGTGTTCCTAGGCCAACCGAGAGACTCTCTTTAGCATGTCCTGGGTCTTCCTTGGGGTCTTCTCCCAGTTGGACATGTCCAGAGCACCTCCCCAGGGAGGAGTCCAGGAAGCTTCCTTACCAGATGCTTGAACCACCTCAACTGGCTCCTCTCAATGTGGAGGAGCAGTGGTTCTACTCTGAGTCTCTCCTGATAACTGAACTTCTCACCTCATCTCTAAGGGAGAGTCCAGCTACCCTGCAGAGGAAACTCATTTCAACCTCCTGGATCCACAATCTCATTTTTTCAGTCTCTACCCAGAGTTCATGACCAGAGGTGAGAGGAGGAACGTAGACTGACCTATAAACAGAGATCTTTGTCTTACAGCTCAGCTCAGCTCTCTCTTCACCAGACAGTCCTGGTAAGCCCAAACACATTGCGAGCGTGAACTGGGATTGTCTGGTGGAGCCCCCTCTCTGTGCAATCACAACCTCCGGGAAAGTTTTTCTCGTGTCTCTGGGGAGATCAGGGACATGGACTCTGAACGGGCCACGCTCAGGACTTCTGCTATAAAACTCCAGTTTCAGGAGGTCTAGCAGGTGATTACAGGTACAGG
Source organism: Hypsolebias longignatus (assembly GCA_031762435.1). Classification (NCBI taxonomy): domain Eukaryota; kingdom Metazoa; phylum Chordata; class Actinopteri; order Cyprinodontiformes; family Rivulidae; genus Hypsolebias; species Hypsolebias longignatus. The sequence goes on from JARVGV010000673.1 coordinate 26,216,169, forward strand.
GTGACCAGAACGACTGTGGTGGCTTCTGTGGTTGCAAAAGCAAAAACTCGAGTGTGGGAAGAGCTCGGGGAATTAGTGGAACAGTGGACCTGCATTGACATTAATTCATTTTAGGAGACGCATCTTTTGTAGCGTTTGGTCATTCTCTGCAGACACAGACTTTCTACTCTTAACTCATTTCATGTTTAGGCAGCGCAGCCTTTTTAGTTTTGGTGGCAGTTTGTTTTAGGTGATGCAACTTTCTTTAGCATTTACAGTATTTGCCACATCTGGCCTGCAGTTTGTCTCTGGTTGTGTGTGCAGAAAGACGCTGTCAGCCCACAGAGAGGTACAGGCCTAAAAACAACAATAATATGAGTGGAGAAAAGTAGCAAGTCTGTCACTAAAAGAGAAGCTAAATAAACATATATTTTGAACGTTTGCTTAGAAAAAGGTGGATCTTGGTGAATTTGAACTGAAGACCTGATTTAGAAGGTTCATCTAAGCACACGCTGCAGAAACAAGTCCTGACTTTTGTTTATGTGCACCTTTTGTTTGGAGATATATTCATATCAACAGAATCCAGCTGTTGAGCAGAAAATAACTGGTTTATGATAGAAAACGTAGCAGACGGCTGCTAAATAAACACACAGTACGGCCCTGGCTTCATCTAATGTCACCTCAGAGTATTCTGAAGTTAAAAAACAACATGTTGTTCTATTCTCACCCCGTGGAGGCCAAGTGAGCCCAGCACTCGGTGCCGGAGCTCCTCGTCAGTTTGCGAGCGCACAAGTTTGGGTTCCTCCTCGGTGCGATCCATTTCAGAAAAAGAGCCCCCGCTTGCCGCCCTCACATCCCCAGCTACAACAGCCTCTTGGTTAACGGGTCTCCTGCTGGACTTGCCGAAGCTCTGGGTTTGGCTGCTGCAGGTGTCCGTGCTGCTGGATGACGGGGAGGAGGCGAGGCTGTCCGAGTCCCTGTCAGGGACGAGCGGTTTCTGAGGAGACGAGGCTGAAGAGTTGACCAAAGGGTTCCTCTGTCCGCCGGAACCCGGGGACCTGCTGGCGTCCCTCAGGTTCTCTGTGCGGGTGAAAAAGGACGATGTTAAAGATCTGACGTTGAAGAAAAGCATTTCATCTGCCACCTATCATCTCACAGATGTAAACTAAAACTATTTTATGGTAACAGACCCTGAAGTATGCTCAATAATCCAGGTAGAAACATCTAACAAAGTTAAGTCAGGTCCTCTGGATGGATAAAAACAAATCAATAAAATATCAGAATCAGAATAAGCTTGATTGTCATTGCACCAAGGCACAGCGAGAACATGTACGTACAGTCGTCTGGAGAACGGGCAGAGTGCATGAAGCTGCAGCTACAATAAGCGTGGCCTTTCTATTATTCAGAATAATATTTTGCTTAGATGAGAAAAGGAAAGAAAACACGAGGAGAGACGGTTTAAAAAAAGATCTCTCACACCGTGTTCTAGACAGAGCACGATTTGAGGCATCAAACAAATCTACCACAGCAAAGCAACGCAAACAGACGTGATACACGTGAGGCCGGTGAAGACATTGAATTTTAAAGGGAAGGTCGTAGAATTGTACATATTAAAAAATAAAATTAAATAAGATTAAATATAAAAAAAGATATAAAAATATTAAATATAAAAAATTTGAATTTAAATAAAAAAAACACCGGCAAGGTATTATTTATGTTTTTATAGTTATTTTTATTTTTTGAATCTGTCCAGAAGATGTGACTTTGTTAGATAACAGACAGATGTTTTGGTCAAACCTTGAAAATAATGTTATTAGCATCGCCGCCGCAGCAACTCATTAAAAAAATAAATAAATAAATAAATAAAAATAAATAAAAAAAAAAATAAAAGCCAAAACAACTTGGAGGCAAAGTTAAAAACTGTCAGTTCTAAACTTAATTAAAAACTGAAAGTCACGGTGTAAGTGCGGTCGTGCAGATGAGTTCTGTACCTTCCACTTCGGGCCTCTTCGTGTCATCCATCCTGATCAGCTTTCTTTTAGCTTTGCGAGTGGAGTTGACGAGTTTGTGAAGTCTTTTAAACGTCATGGATTCCTCCTCGTTGTCGGACGGGTCGCCGGGCTGAAGGAGAAACAACGAGGAACTGCTTTTACTGAAAACATGTTGTTTGTTTTATCGTTTTCAGTTTCTTCTGTATGTTTTAGACAATTAAACAACTTCAGCTGTTTCTACTTTGGACTATTTCAAACATTCACGTGTTAAAACATATGTCTCTGCTGGAAATAGTTAACTGTGACTTTTATTCTTTAAAAATAACTTCATATAGAGAAACATTTTATTAAAATCTGCTTCTCTGTTTGTGTCTTATGCTACTTTTAGCACTTAGCTACTGTTTTGTTACGTTTAGCCTTTAGCCACCACTTTTCTACATATAACTTTTAGCAAAAAATAGCTTGAAGTTATTAATTAGCTTTTATTTGAGCTTTTAGCAAAGTTTTTGTAGTGTGTTTTTTCAGTTTCTAAAATTTATTTACAGTATTAGTCATTTAATTTTAAGATAATGCTTTACTAATCTATCAAATCAGCTTTTAGATAATGTTTTGCCACTTTTAGCTTCTGTTCAGCTTATTTTTACAACTGTTTCAGCTTCTCCAACACATTCCAGTTGGTCTCATAAACGTCTGCACATCTTGTGAAAGACTAAACAAAAAAATACAAAATGATTTTAGTAATGATTAAAGTTATGCTAAACTAGTACAAACAGAATTATTCATACTCTTCAAGAGATTAATAATTATAAGCATTAAAGTCGTGTTTCAAACTAAACGTTTCTCCTTATTTAGAATCACAAGCTTTTCAGCAGCTCTTCAGCTATTTAAAGGAAATAAACGACCACCGGGTAGTTTGGTGTTGCTGTGTGCAAAACTGTAACTAAAAGCTAAAATCAGCTAAACTTTATCTAACTTTAAACAATAACTACAGCTAAACTGTAGCTAAAAATCAGTAAAATTGTAGATAAAAGCTATAATCTGCAAAACCACAGCTAAAAACTACAAAAGCTCAAATTAGAATACCTTTAACAGCTAAAATCAATACAACCATAGCTAAAAGCTAAAATTAGTAAAACTTTAGCTAAAAGTTCTAATTAGCATAGCTTTAACTACAAGTTAAAATCAGCTAAATTCTATCTAAATTAAGCAAACAGCTAAACTGCATCTAAAATCAGCAAACTTGTAGCTAAAAGCTATAATCTGCAAAACCACAGCTAAAAGCAAAATAAAATATTTTGAAGGAGCTGAAGATATATTAATTTATTTATGTAGAGAAAACATTTGTAATTAATGCTAAATATTTAGAAAAATATAAAAAATACAAACATCAAACATCATAACTAACCAAGATGAACACGTTGATGTTTAAACGAGAACAAAGCAGAAGTTGTTTGAAAAATAAAGGAGGAAACAACAACAAAAAGATTCTGACTCAGCAGAAAACTCAACTTTGGAGAAAAACGCAGGCTCTCCAGATGAATGTGAAAAATGTGCCCTGAACCTGAGCGCCACCCCCCCCCCCCCATCACCCCACCCATAAAAGAGCTGTGCTGTGCATAGCAGGGGCCCCGAGCTGAATCTAACGCTCACCGCAGCACAATGGGGGGGGCTACCACTTTGACAACGATGAATAGAAGCCCCCCGGTGCCCTGCGGGTGGGAGCGGGCTCTGAGCTGCACGGCTTTAGAGGGACCTCGGTTCACCGCCGGGACGGGGACAGAGCCAAACTGTCAACAGCTCAGCAGCCGTGGCACCTCTAAACTGGACAGCCTCCATCACAACACACAGCCGAAGTTTGTGCTTCGGCTGTGAGCAGGACGCCCTGACAGGTTTGACACTTACGCTGCAGCTGAACGGCTCGTGTGAGCAGGAACCGGTAGGATCCGGGGACTCTGTGAGATCCGATCGGACACTTTGCCTGTTGTGGATCTCAAACTCCTTCAGCTGTAAAAAGGATTAGCTTGTTAGGAGAAGGAGCCTCGACACACACAAGCACAAACACTGTTGTCCACAACGACTGGCAGTCTGACCACAGCCGTCCTAATTCATCTTATTTACTGTTTACAACAAAATAATCTGGCTTCCAGAGCTGCGTACTCGTGCGAGGGCTTCTTCTATAGAGATCATGTTCTCCTTCACCATCATCATCAGCTGAATACGCTCTTCATCACCCATGGTGATTTCACTGGCCACAAAGCCGACATCATCACCTGCAACAAACCATCAGCAAAAAGACGGTTTATTTTCACATGTGAATATATTGCAACTCCAATGGAAAGTATGGGGACATGCATCAAATGTCAATAAAAACAAAATTCTACGATTTGCAACAAACCCAGATTTTATTCACGGTGGAACACAGTAAAGACGTCTGATGTTTAAACTAAAGTTTTACCATTTTATATATATAAAAAAAGGTCATTTTAAATTTTATGGCAGCGACACAACTCAAATGTTGAGCTGGGAGCGAAGGCTGTAAAAACAAGTGGTACGAATACAACAGCTGGTGGAACATTTAGGCAGAACTGGCAACAGGTCAGAAAGAGGACTGGGAACAAAAATAAAAATAAAAATTGTCAGAAGGGCAGAGGTTCACCAGTCTGCCCAAGAGAGTTCTGCACCAAAACCAGGTCTGGTTCAGGTTCTGTTCTGGGATCAGGAACACTTCCACAGATCATCTACAGATGCTGCTCAAAGCTCTACCAGGTGAAGAAGAAGCCAGATGTGAACACCATCCAGAACCGCTGCCATGTTCTCTGGACCAGAGCTCACTTCAAATGGACTGAACTGTTCTGAGGTCAGACGGGCCCAAATGTGAAGTTCTGCTTGGAAACCAGAGACGCCAAGTCCTCCGTACTAAAAAGGAACAGGACTGTCCAACCTGTTAGCCCACAGTTCAAAAGCCTGCCTTGCTGATGGTATAGGGATGCATTAGTGTATTTGGCATGGACAGCTCAAACATCTGGAAACACTCCCTCAATGCAGAAAAGCATCCACAGGTTTTAGAACATCTGCTCCCATCCAGGTGCTGGACTGACCTGCCTGCATCCAGATGTTCAACGACTGAAAACATCTGATGCACCACGAAACAAAACATCCAGTAAAACGTCCCAGGACTGTAGAACAGACGGAACCCTCCATCAGAGCAGAACGAGACAACAGTCCCTCCAAAACCTCCAACCGCTGGTCTCCTCCGCAGGTCATGAACGTTCACAGACTGACGGTGAAAGAAGAGGTTCACAGAAAACTTTGAGATGTTGCTGCCATCAAATTCAAAATATTGATAATATTTTTAGTTCAAACTTTTAATATGGCGGCACGGTGGATCAGTTAGTAGAGCTGTTGCTTCTCCTCGAGAAGGTCGCCGGATCAAATCCCGGCCGGGGTCCTTTCTGGGTGGAGTTTGCATGTTCTCTCCGTGCAGCGTGGGTTTTCTCCCACCAACTAAAATCATGCATGTTAGACTGATGGACTGGAGACCTGTCCAGGTGTGGGTAAAGATGATGGATAATGGATGGATGGATGGATGGATGGATGGATGGATGGATGGATGGATGGATGGATGGATGGATGGATGGATGGATGGATGATGGATGGATGGATGGATGGATGGATGGATGGATGGATGGATGGATGATGGATGGATGAAACATTGAACAAGTTTACTATGTTCCTCTGTGAGTTTATGAGATTTACATATAACTGAATTCTGTTTTTATTCACATTTTACACAATTCCTAACTTTTTTACAACTTTCCGGTCGTTGTTTACCTTTGGAAGTTTGACGCATCACTCCTTTCTGAGACTTACAGAAACTTTGCCAGAAAGACTTGCTTCTTCTCTTTCCATCCCATTTACCTATGACGGCACATGGATTTATTTTAATGCACTAAGATTAATAAACCACACAAAATGTGAAAAGTTAAAATTCTTACGCTTCAAGTGAAGTGAAGACATGAAAGTGTGCTAAACAAACCCGTCAGTGCACTCGACTTACCTCCTGATCCGTCGTCTGAGCTGGATTTGTGCACGGGAAGCCTAAAACACAAACAGGATCTTTACTTTAATAAAACATTAACCAACTGGATTAATCCCAGTTATTATATTCTCTTCATTTTCTCTGCTCTCCCACCATTTCCCTCCTCAACTCGTTGTAGCTTACCAACAGGGGCGATGCTAACATCTGACCTTTAGGGGTGCTTAGCCCCCCCAGTACTGACGATGGCTCTTGGCTTGAACAACGCACCCCATGGTGAGGTTTGTGAGAAGCTTACAGCGCCTGATAGTAGACCAGGTGGTCTCCCATCCAGCTACAAACCAGGCCCGACCCGGCTGAGCTTCAGAGACCAGACGAGATCGGGCGTGTTCAGGGTGGTCTGGCCGTGGACAAGTTTACTCGTATGGAGATTTACTTAAGACAGGAAACGTCTCCCTTTAGCTCATGCTCTGCTTCTTTTATCTTTAACAACTCAGTTTCAGCTTCTTCATCCAGTTCCAGCAGAACCATTCAGCATTCAAGTTCTACGGTTTGTCTCATGTTATGATGTCAAAGGCTTATTGTGTTCTCTGCTCGCCACAGGAAATGTCACGACACCGTTGAGTTTATAACTGCCTGAGAGAAAGACGACGTCGTAACATAGTTCATTTTAAAAGTCTGTCTTCAGTTGGGCAAGTCAAAATAGAAACTCTAATTTAAATATTCTTTTTGAAACGCTCCGGCTCTCCTAAAAAGAACCTCACTGGTTTCTGGTGCTACATGCAGCTGTG
>JARVGV010000673.1:26282385-26312641 GCA_031762435.1 Hypsolebias longignatus
TGTCGGTACTGGGGTTTGAACCGGCGATCTTCCGATCACAAGCCCACCGTCTAACCACTGCGCCACCACTCCCCCATTATCTACACATCTGCTCAACCTTCACATTAAAAGGATCAGGCCATACTTTAAATATGACGTTTAAGAAACAACCTTCACTTCTGAGGCAAAACACAGGGCGACACTTGTTTTGGTGGATTTGACATTTATTTTCCATTGCACAATAATATCTATATATACTGTATGTACAGTCTGAAGTGTTGGTGGCAGCAGATTAATTCAAACATCCATGTGAGGTTTAGTTTATTAAACTGTACAAAAATCATCTACGATGAGAAAATACTGCAACTCCACCAGATAATAGATGGATGGATGGAGGTGTGGTGACTGAAGGCCTGGAGCTTAGCCTGGATTCTGATGAACTCCTACAGCACGCAGAAAAGCAGGAGTTTCATGGTGTAAACATGAAGGACAGAAATCAGCCAGGACCTCACGAGCGGCTCGGCCAGATGAAAATGGAAAACCAGTTTAGTTCAGCGCGATGGTGAAACACAAAGATCTCTAAAACATGGCTGATTCAAGTTTGTAAACACTTAGTTTCATGCATCCTTCAGTGTGCACGGTTAGACGCACGAGCAGCGAACTGAAGCACTTTGACTTGGAGGCCACACGTCGTAGGACTCGGCCGATACCAGAAGGTGCTGGCGAGTCACAAACACCAGTTCAACATAAAACTCTTAATATGTCCCAAAATTACATCAACATTTTTTTATTTGGTAAATTAAAACTGTATTTATGTATATTTATATATAGTTTTCTTTTCAAATATAAATATTTCATAGCATCATTGATTATAGACACTGAAAGCAAATCTGAGAGTGGAGTCGTCAGAAATACGTTTTGGTCCTCAGGAGAAATAAAAATAAAAAGGGACGAGAATAAATGTTGGTAAAATAAAATAATTTGGTACAAAACACCAGAGCAAACAGGTCGTACTCGTCAGCGGTGGAGATGATTTCAATCAAGCTCAGACTTTTCATTCAAATACGCTCCATCGTTAACGTTACGCTGAACCACCGAACCAACAGCTGGAAGCTTCTCATGAGAACAAAAACATGAGAATAACATCGTGAGAATGACATCATGAGAATAACGTTATGAGAATAATGTCATGAGAACAAAGTCATGAGAATAACGTCATGAGAATAACGTCAAGAGAACAATGTCATGAAAATAACGTCATGAAAATAAAATCATGAAAATGAAATCATGAGAATAACGTCATGAGAACAACGTCATGAGAACAAAGTTATGAGAACAAAGTTATGAGAAAAAGTCATGAGAACAAAGTCATGAGAATAAAGTAATGAGAATAAAATCATGAGAATAACGTCATGAGAATAGTCATGGGAATAACATCATGAGAACAAAGTCATGAGAATAAAGTCATGAGAATAAAGTCATGAGAATAACGTCATGAGAATAAAGTCATGAGAACAAAGTCATGAGAATAACATCATGAGAACAAAGTCATGAGAATAACATCATGAGAACAAAGTCGTGAGAATAACATCATGAGAACAAAGTCATGAGAATAACATCATGAGAACAAAGTCATGAGAATAACATCATGAGAACAAAGTCATGAGAATAACATGAGAACAAAGTCATGAGAATAACGTCATGAGAATAAAGTCATGAGAATAACTTCATGAGAATAAAGTCATGAGAATAAAGTCATGAGAATAAAGTCATGAGAATAAAATCATGAGAATAATGTCGTGAAAATAACGTCATGAAAATAAAATCATGAGAATAACATCATGAGAACAAAGTCATGAGAACAAAGACATGAGAATAAAGTCATGAGAATAAAGTCATGAGAATAAACCTGAATTAAAAACAGAGTTGGTCGTTTACTAGAATTTTAAACGTTGGCACAGACTTAAGTTTTAGTTGAACCTCGAGTGAAAAACAAGATTTTACTGCTGGATCATGAAATGAAGGGAACCACTACATGATGAAGAGGACATGCAGGGGACAGATGGGACATGTAAGGGATAGGCAAGACATATGGGGACAGAAGTGACATGTAGGGACAGGCGGGACATTTAGGGCAGATGGGACACAGAAGACAGATGACACACATAGGGACACGTATGGACAGGACACAGGGACAGACGGGGTATGTAGGACACAAGCATTGTTTCGGTCAGCCTGAACATAAACAAATGACTAATTGTTGGCAACAAAACTCGACTCGAATGATTTGACTCATTTATTACAAAATGTGTGTGGACTTTCGTAGCGGTGGTGCGCAGGTAGGAGTTATTTTCATCACAGCTGACCCACATGTACAAAAACTATGGAAAATAGGTTTTTGACAGCTTTGTTGGATTAAAGTCTTCTGGAAATTTCTTTAGAAATGTTCCATTCCTGTGCAACTCTAGAACTAATAATTACTTTGAGCTTTCAGGACATTTCCAGGATTCTCTGGTGGACTCCTTGTTTTGAAACGAAACCCTTCGACGCCGTCTTTCTGAACTCAGAAACAGCGAGGAAGACGTCCTCATACATCACTAACTTCAGTCTGATCATTTCTGAGGGCGTGGGGAAGGGGGGGTAAATCAAGACAACTTTGTGAAATTAGGCAACTCTTTGGTGTAAGAAAAGAACATGGACGTCACAACGCTTAAACCCGCACCGTCAGATTTGTGTCCAGCCGTCGCACTATTTACATTTGGCAGCAATCTGAACCGACAAAGTCTCATCTTTTCAAAATAAAAGAACAGATGATGCTCCTATATTGACACAAATAGCAGCATATCTTTGCAATTTGTGAAAAAAAAACACATAAAAAACACTGTCAAGCAAAAACCTCAGACCTACTGTAATACACTATTTCTGTAGTATCAAACATATTCTTGTGTATATGCATGTTCACAAGCACACACATACACACATAGGTAGAGGTTAGCATAAATGCATCATGAGTCAAAAGGCAAAAAAAGAGACTTTTTAAGTGAAAGATTCAGAAAGAGAGGACCGGCAGCACGGTGTGCAACAAGGTGTTGTGCTCGGTCCTTTCTGCTGGCAGCTACAAATACAATAAGAGCATCCTCACGTCCATTGAGCTGTAAGAGACGCATGCGTGTTTCTATATGCAGTGAGAAAGAAGACAAAAAAAAAAACAAAAAAACTACTTCAGCTACAAAAGAATGCCAAAAACAAGTCTGAGCAATCTTGTATAGATACGACTTTTATCCCAGAAATCTTCAAATTGTAACCAAAATAAACATTTATACTTATTATATTAAGGACAATCTTTGTTTGGCCTGTTGACAACTTCAACAATCTCAAATGACACCCGAAAGCCACAAAACACGAGTTTTCCAGTGTATCACCTCATCTGCTCAAGGATCAATGTAAACTCTTCATGGAGGGTAAACTTGTTCAGCACTTTTTTTTTTTTTTGCACATTTCTTAGACAAAGAAAACAAAAAGTAATGCCCAATATAGAATTTTCTTCCTCTTTCTATACATCTTTTCTCAATAAATATCTACTTCACTCTTAAAATAAACTCAAAGTGACAGTTTCCACAACAGCAGGAACTCCTGGAGAAGTTTGGTTGGCGACAGAAAAACCCCAACGACCAGCCCTTATTCAGAGAGAGGCAACAGATCCATCATCTTCCTGTCCATTTGAATTTTACTCATCTAAGTGCTTGATAGACCCCTTCTACACAAGGAACACAACAGAAACAAGTTACTGACATATGGCAGAGGACAAAAGTATAAATAACCACAAAACAAAAAGAAGTTCAAACAATCCTTTAGAACCTTCTGTGTTCTTGATTCGTTTTGAAGGATCAGACTTTTGCCTCGTGAAGGTGTTGGGCAGACATGATGAAGGGCTGGGGAAGGAAAACAAGTGCAGCCTGGCCGTTTTGTTTCCCTCCATCAGAACAGAAAGTGTGCAGGTAAAGACTTATACATGTACGAGTCGTATCTGAGTGCATCTTCTGGGGACAGACGTGGACAAACGTTTTCCTCTCAGGTGAAACAAAGGAGCGGCCAAAGAGCTGCTCCCTCTCCGTGTCTATCCATCTCGTTGGAGGTTCTGCTCTGCAGTCGCCCTCTGGTGACTGAAGCAATGCAGAGTGAAGATACAGAGCTGAGACAGAGCGCACGATTCTGCTGGACGTGGAGGAAAAATAAATAAAAGACAAAAGCAAGAGGAGCTCCAGCTCCATGAGTCCTACAGTCACACACGGCCATCAGAGCTGGTACCACTTCTTATCTTTGTACTTGAGCATCATCTGAGGACAAACACACACAAACAAAGAGATTTACAGGAGTTCACCTGCCGCCTTCGAGTTTTACACCAACATCATCTTCATGTTCCTAAATCGTAGCAGATTTAACTTAACATCAGCTAAAGTGACTGAGATGAACGTTTGGTGCATCAGCTGGTGGTGACAGTCTGTAGATCATCCAACAATCACTTTCTGAAGGTTTCATTAAAATCCATCCATATTTTGCTAACAGAGAAACAGCGTTGACGCCACGTGAGGAGATAACCCTCAGACGGATTAGCTTGAAGAGTTCATTTTAGACGGACATCCAATGAGAATTTCCTGAACATCTCATTAAATTTGTTGGGTGGTTCAAGAGATATTTTGCTAACAGACAAAGCTGACTAAGTGGTTAATTGTAAATTTAATCAGAACACGTCAGACGTCAGATTTTAGTTCAGCGTTTGTTCATTTTTAATGAACTGCAGCGTCTTGGTTTGTTAGGATCAGTCGGCTTCGGCGGCCATCTTGAGTTGTAGACGATTAATTTCTGAAAGTTTTATTCAAACTTGTCCACTGTTTCTAAATAAATACATAAATATAATTTTTAAAAAGAAGTGCTTACACAGTTAAATAAGTTTTTCTTACGTCATGAGCGTGTTTCGAGAACGACTCTGCGCTGGCCATCATGGCTGCTGTTCTCTCCTCCAGCTCGCCCAGCTTCTGGCCCCTCTCGTCCAGAGCGATCCTGGCCCGGGCCAGATCGCCCACGACCCCGGACGCAGCCCCCTTCATGCCCTCCATGTTGCCAGGACCGGGGATGTGCTGGGCTAGGCTGCGAGACGCTTTACCAGCAGTTGTTTCGCCAACTGGCAAAGAAAACCAGAAAGATGCTAAATTTAATTACATTTCAGGAAAAAACACTGACAATGGAACAAATCCTCCGAATTTGAAATCTACACAAGAGGATGAGGGCCACGGTGAAACTTATTCTGCTCAATTCTGAGAAATAAATCAGATTTCTTACTTTTTTTTCCTCACAATTCAGATTTAAATCTCAGAATCTGACTTAAATCTCACACGTCCAACTCTTTTCTCATAATTCTGAAAAGAAAGTTAATATTCTGAGACTCAAAATTTAAATTTTTTATTTAATTATGAGGACAAAAGTTAAATTCTGATATTAAAGTCAGAATTCTGAGACTCAGTATTTTAATTTTTTTTAAATTTAATTGAGATTCAGATCATGTGTAAGACATGTAGCCACTTGGTCAAACCTAGATCCTTTGCTTCTGTTAGCAATCAGAGTACGTGTTCTGGATTACTCTCAGCCACTACCACACCAAAGTTTAGCTCAATATCTGTGACATTCACTGCGTTAGAGACAACTTAGTGTTTGGAGAGACCAGTTGAGGTGACCACCTTAAACTGGGCTGACTCCATCAGGTGTAGACGTACACTCAACTATAAGAATTTCATCTAAATCTGATCTGTGCTTTCCAAGACATTTTGATGACAGACAGGCAAAAACATGATCGCCCACGTTTTACTGGTGGGAGATAACTGCAGAGTGAATTCATTATTGAGATGTGTGCAGTAATGAGGGGCATCGTGGACTCACAGAGGTCCTCCCTGTCCAAAGACTGAGCTCCTCCACCAAAAAGACCTTTGAAGAATCCTCTGTTTGGAGCCTCCGGCGTCTCCACGGGCGTGAACAACTCGCTAAGCATCTCCTGAGGAGCACAAAGGTCAAACAGAAATTCAACCCTTAGTCTCGAGGGGAAAGAAAGAAAAATTATCCCACGCATTGATTTGTGATCGCGTTTTTATATTTTATTTTATATTTTGATGCTGTCAATTATCCTGACAAAACCTAAAGATTCCTTCTAAATATTTTTTATCTTTTGTCAGAAATATTTCAAATGTTCTTGTAACCTGCCAGTTACGTAAGAAAACATGGACCTCATTTAATTCCATTATAAATGCCTTTTTGATCCTTTAATTATATAATGAAAACATTCCTTTCAGTATTTTTTTATTTTTCTTTAATCTCTATACTTTTAAGCTTTATTTTTAGCTCATTAGGAGATGCTCCTACATTTGAGGGATGATGTAAAGAATTGCCACCAGGGGGCAGCAAATTACCCAGAACAGGAATCTTCTGTGGCTGGATGGTGTTGTCTACAAACCTTGAGTGACAAAACGGTCAAAGTTTGGATATGAAGAGTAAAAACACACTTGATTTGTGCACAGGTGAAGTTTTTAATGCAAAAAGAAGCTCCGTTCATGCAGGATGAAGAATCATTGGGGCTCATGCAGCTTACTCTTGTCGACTGAAAACTTGGTACCAACGACGTTTGAACTGGACGGTAGCGGTTCGGTGGTCGCCAGATTCAATAAGAGTTAAAAACGAAGCACACGCATCGTGCACAAACCAGCCACACAGTGCATGACTTGTTCTGGTCCCAAGCCCTGGTAGACAGTTGTATAATGGCATCCTTGCCAAGGCCCCGGTTAACAATGAACACAACTGGTGCTGTTAAATAACAGAGTGCCGTAGGAAATTGTGCTACTGCTGGTCGAACAACATGAGGAGGAAAATATACCAGGAGATAGAGAAGAAGAAAGTCAAGAGTGTAGGACTGAGGGTGAGCTGGCTGACATGATGCTGAGAAGGAAGGTAGATGTTTTACGTGTGCACTGCAGCAGATGAAGTGGAAGCGCAGCAAAGCTTGCAGCACTGGAGCAGAGTGTAAGCATTTATTGTGACGTGGAAAGAAGGAGCAGGGGTGGTCCTGAAGGAGGAGTCTAAGGAATGAAGACGATTCAAAGTCTCCGGAGGAGTCCACAAATCAGCTCAGCTCTGTTGTGGGCGTCACAACGGGTCTCATCAGCACAAGAAGCTGTGTTCTGGCACCTGCATAGCAGCTCTGCTCTCACAAAAACAACCAGACCTCAAAATCATGCTTTTTATTTCGAGTTGCCATCTCGTCTCCATCAGTCACAACCCAGTGAGACGCTGGCGTTGCCTTTGTGTCAACGAGAGCACAACAAATAAATGGGCAACACAACTTTACAGAGCCGGTTCTCGTTTGTCTGACCTACCTGCAGGTTGTCGCAGGTCTCCTGGCTGTAGGTGATCCTCTGAATCTCCGTGGGGGACGTGAGGTACAGAGCCTGTCCCAAGTTAGAGAAGCAAAACGTTCTTGCTATCCGCATGTCAGTCAGCGGCAGGTAGTTCACGTCCAGCAGAGGCCGCAGACTTGGCAAGCTAGGATCACACACACGTCAAACAACAAGGTCAAAGCTATGATTACTGTTATGAGCTGAAGTGTTGTAGCTGCTTTCAGGTAGTTTGATTAAAGATAACAGACGTACAAGGAACAGTGAGCAGAAATACCTCAGGGTCATAATGTGGCCGTTGGCACAGAAACAGGCGAGGCAGTAAGCACCAGCCATCTGCACCACGTCAGCCCTCAGCACGAACGACGCCTCTGTGATGTTGTGTTTGTAGATGCAGGTGTGGGAGGGCATGGCCACCACCTTGGCCTGTTTCTCCGAGCACAGCACGGCAAACTGAGCGTCCTGGCCTTCTTGTGATGACGGGGGAGAGGCTGGCCTGCGCCTCCGGCCCTTCTCTTTCTCCTCATCAGAGGCGTTCGGGTCATACCACGTTTCGTAGGAAGGGGGCAGCAGAGATCCAGTAGCATCAAGAAGAGCCATGGTCAAAATCCCTCCTACAAGTCTGACCAAGGTGCCTAAAAATTAAGAACGTGATTAGAAACAGAAAGAAAACAACTAAACACAATAAAAACACTTGTTCCCATTTTATTTGACCTTTTTATTTTAGTCTTCAGCACATTTCCTTTGACAGGAAATGAACATGACCCATGAGCTTTCAGTTTGTTCTTTGAGAAAGAAGAATAAAACTAGAGTACCACACACAACACATTGTACGCATGTCAAATTATTACAGGCCCAATTACGCCAGTGGCCCAATTATCTCTAAACTATATGAATTCTGAGCAACATTTCTTTCATAAATTGTGACTCAAATGATGGAAAAACATGTTGCATTTTATTAATCTTTATTGAATCAGGCAAATCCCATGGAGATCACACATGTCTGTTGCAAGGGGGGCCTGGGCCTGAAGGCAGACTAACATGCATGTTTTTGGTCTGTGGGAGGAAACTGGAGTACCTGAAGAAAACCCATGCAAGCACGAGAAGAACATGCAAACTCCACACAGAAAGGCCGCAGGTCCAACCGGGGATTGAACCCAGGACCTTCTTGTTGTGAGGCAACAGTGCTAACCACTGAGCCGTCGTGCTGCCATGTGTTGAACCTTAGTTTTGTGGCCACATGGCAGATGCCACAACCTTCCTCTTTGCTTTAAATGGTAAAACTTTTTTTTTTTTTGATTGAATCAATTCAAATTAAAAAAGTTGGGACAAAAGAAACACAAGCTGTAAAAGTGGGATGCATAAGAAACAACTGGAGGAGCATTTCACAACTTATTCAGCCGGGCAGTCAGAGGATAAGAATAGGAAAAAAAAAAGTGGCTGAAGATTCAGAGAAGCACATCCATAAAGTTTATCATCAGCGTCTTACCGCAGGAGGAGAAGCTGACGGGCTGCTGCAGCCTCTGGTCACCGCCCGGGGGCAAACACACAGCCAGCACCATCACAGAGCCCTGGGTGGTCCCCACCAACAGACAGGGGCTGACCAGGCTGTCCGACTTCCTGGGGAAACTCTCACAGAAGTAAAGAGAGGAGACGGCCTCTCGAGACTCCCGGTCTATGCTGGTTACGCTCGAACTCCGCGAGCGGCTGAACGCGTTATCCTTGACATCTGCGCGGCAGGATCCAGGACAAAAGGGAGAGCATGAGGCAACAAGTTGCGCCACACAGACATAATTTAACAGGTTTCAAAGCAAACAGGAAATTGTTAGAGCCACGTTCTGCAAGACAGAGTTTAGTAGAGCGCACCGTCCACCATCTCTGAACCACTCAGGGAAAACGCAGTCCAGAACAGAGCAAAAGGCTTTTGACATCGAGATGTGTTCCCCTGAAGATGCAGCTTTCACTGTGTTTTTCTGCAACTGCACCTGACACCATCCTCAATGTGAAAAATGCAGTAAAACATGAATGTAGAACAATAAGAAACAAAGAGTAACTGCTTTTAAAAGCAACAAGAATTATTTATGCCTCAGGACTGCAGCAGACAATAGAAAACTCAAGCAAATTGTGATGCAAGCACCAAACTTAGTACAATGATTTTCTTGGAGAGATTTGTCTAAACTGCCTGACTGGCCATTGGAAAATCCAAGATGGCTGCCAAAACGAGCTTATTTCTGCACAGTAATCATATGGTAATCTCAACTAATCAGTTTCAATGACCTGTGTGTCAGTTAATATGTAACATTGTCATCTGCAAGTAACACATATTAGTAAATTATTTTAATAAATTCATTATCTTGGATTTTTAGATGGCCATGGAGGACAAAGGATGCAAAGGACAGAGTGAGATGAAGGAGAATGACTCGCTGTGGCGATCCCTGAAGACAGAAATGCTGCAAGAAAAAAGAAGGAACAAGAACAGCAAGAACAAGAACAAGAAGAACAAGAAGAACAACAACAAGAAGAACAACACCAAGAACAACAAGAAGAAGGAACAAGAACAATAATAACAAGATCAACAACAAGAACAAGGAAGAAGAACAAGAACAAGAACAAGAAGGAACAAGAACAATAATAAGACCAAGAACAAGAAGAAGGAAGAAGAACAAGAAGGAAGAAGAACAATAAGAACAAGAAGAAGGAACAAGAACAATAATAACAAGACCAAGAACAAGAAGAAGGAAGAAGAACAAGAACAAGAAGAACAAGAGCAACAACAAGAAGAAGAAAGAAGGAACAAGAACAATAATAAGAACAACAAGAAGAACAAGAACAAAGAAGGAACAAGAACAATAACAAGAAAAAGAAAGAACAACAATAAGAACAACAAGAAGAAGGAACAAGAACAATAATAACAAGACCAAGAACAAGAAGGAAGAAGAACAAGAACAAGAAGAACAACAAGAACAACAACAACAAGAAGAAGGAACAAGAACAAGAAGAACAACAAGAAGAACAAGAACAAAAAAGGAACAAGAACAAGAACAAGAAAGAAGAAGGAACAAGAACAATAACAAGAAAAAGAAAGAACAAGAAGAACAACAAGAAAAAGAAGGATGTTTAGATGGCCAAACAGGTAAAGCAAACACCCATGCCAAATTTGGTGCTTGTCTCACGATTAGTTTTAGCTGCTCCACTTTAGCTGTTTGAACTGAAGCGAAAACAAACAAACAGAAACTTCCCACAGAAAAAAAAATCTACAGCCTGGAGGAGAAAGTTTATATAAACTGCCCATCATGTGAGTTCTGGAGCTTTTCAAGGAAAAATAAACTTCAAACAAGAAAAGCCAGATCGTCGACACTGAATGCATTCAACATTCCTCAAAAAGAAGGAGACAATAATCGTGAGAGGATTAGTGTCACGAGAACCAGTTACCAAAAAAAAAAATACATGGCTGGTTGGAAAGAGATACGGTTAGTACGAGTTATCCCACTTCAGCCCAAGTCAGACCATGGCTGGTCCACTTACAGTAGTTGTGTTCTGACTTAGTTCTACTGATGGGCCCCTTCAGGAGCATCCTGGTTCCCTTCTCGCCATCTTTCACACAACAAACCTGCTTCTTACACGTCTTAGAGTGGCGCCGCTGTGTCCTACGCTCTGAGCCCGGTGCAAACAAAAACAGCCTTTACCCCAACTCGCAGTGAAAAGACGTCACACTCGTTGTCACAGCTCTACATTTAAAGGTACTCATGGCAAAGTATGAAATTAAACAGAACAAGAGGAACGTCTTTAATACAAAGACCTTAAGGAGCATTATTAAGACCTGTAAAACAAACAAACAAACAAACAAAGATCTTAAAGCTTACCCAGCTCTGGTTTTTGCTCAGTAGGCGAGCTAATTTTCCGCGACATCTTGGCTGTAACAGAAACAAACAGCCTGCATTTTTTTTAGGAAATGACGACTAAAAATAGATTTTTGCTCGAATCGATCAAATATCAAATCAGTGTGCCATCATTGATTAGAACTATATAAGTGAGAGCCATTCTTAGGAGGGATAATACCAACTGTAAGACAACTGTTGAGGGCATAAAACCTGAGCTTTCAGTTCATTGTGATCATGAAGAAGCTCTTTCAGTGAGGAACAAAACTAAACATGGGCTGGGTGATAAATATCAAGTACCTGACATGTCTGGTTTTTACTTGTGTAATTATTTCCAATCGCACGAGGATCAGAAACAGAACATGGACTATAAATGTTAACAGCTATTTTTAATGTGTCTAATTCAGAAGGAGTTTACGAGGTCCCTCAAACACATTCCAGCTCAGGCCCTCTGCCATAACGAGGGGTACGCTGATGTCCCTCAGTGCTGAGGGATCTGAATAGTGAATGTTTGTAGTTTTTAGATGAGTGTTTTTCTGGAGTGGAACTGATCAGTGACTGAAAGTAAACAATGTTTTTGGTGCAAGATTTTCATGTGGGCAGGAGTTACACTGAAGAGCAGAGGGAGGTTTTCATTGCTGCTTGTCTGAGGCAGAGCAGAGTGACGGACCCTGGAGAGTGGAGGGAACAAACTAATCCATCACCAGGTGCAGTGGAGGTGTCAGGGGGTGGTCAGCGGTGGCCTTGGACACCATAGATCAGGGTTAGTCAACAAATTTTCTCAGGGGGCCACAGTTACTGAAAACAAGAGCTCAGGGGCCGGATATCCAGCAGTTATTCTCATAAAGTTTGTTTTACAATTTAAAATCTTGTGATTTAGAAGTAAACACATTGGTAGGCCGAACTGAGCACACCCGTGGGCCTGATTTGGCCCCCGGGCCACCAGTTGAATAGCCCTGCCATAGATTAATCTTCAGCCACCCAACCATTTGAGGAAATTATACTTTTGCGCAGTATAAAAATTTGAAAGCATAGTTGCATCAAATAATTGGGGTGGCCAGTTCACATATATATGGTGGTGGCCATCTTGGATTTTGACTTGGCAACACAATTTCTGGTAGTGCAGCCACACAACAAAATGGACATTGACATGCTGCTTTTTTTTTTTTTTTAAGTTATCCAACTCACAATGTGAACATATATACATACTTGTGAGCTGTTATCTTGGATTTTGATGTTACAGTTCAGTTTTTGAAAGGAACCTTCATTTTGATGTAGCCACACACCACAATATTGTTCAGTAACTCAATTGTATGTCAAGTCATGCTCACATCATACATGAACTGACAGACAGATGGATATTTACAATTCTCCTATTTTTCTCTGTGACAGGACAGTGAGATTCTAAACAGCAGAAATTTAGATTCTTTATTGTGATAAAGCTCTGAAATATCGATATAATATTTTATTTATCGCCCAGCCCTACTGTAATCAGTTTTAAAGGGGGTTAATGTGAAAAACTACAAATGATTATGGTCACTACTTTTTTTTTCCAGGAGTGCTGCCTTAGGGGGCCAAGATGGTGTAGAGGCAGGGCAGCTGGCTTGGGCCCCCGAAAGTCCCAGGTTCGATCCCTGGTCACTGCATACCCTGTGGTGTCTCTGGGCAGCACACCTCATCCCCAAATTGCCCCCCGGGTGCCCTCAATACCCGCCCACTGCACCACCCGATGGTGGATGGGTTAAATGCAGAGACTAATTTCATCAATGTATGGAAACATACAGTGATGACATGGTGTGACATTATAATAATAATAATTATTATTATAATACAACATAAAACCCCAAAAGTTGCCTGTTGCAGTATATAACCACCCTCAGAGTGACCAGAATACAAACGAGGCAGAAGCATCACAGAGGACCCTGGACTGTCAAAGCAAGAGGAAGTTGAGAAATAGGACTATAATGCACATCGTTATGCAAAAAGAGAAGGTGAAGAAAGAAAAATAATGAGCAGATAGTTGACACATTACACTGAACTGAAGCCCTGAAATCAGAAATAGAGCAGAAGTCAACAGTTTGGTAAAATGTTCAAGTGGTTAGTGCTGCAAAGACCAAACCAGGAAGCAGATTTTCTATGCTTTCATATGAAAAATAAAAATGGATCAAGTCACGTGCACTGACCCAGATCCATGAGGAGGACCCAGCTTTAGGTTTTACAGATCCACCCTTGATGTCTGTGCGTCTATGCTGGACTGAGAACTCTTCAAATTTGTTGGTAAGTTTTCAGTTATTCGAATATTCGCTCCAGACACTTATTCATGTTTTCTTTTAAAAATGATCCAACTTTATTTATAAATATTTTTCCTCGAATAAATACATGGAGAAATTTTTGAATCCTTCAGAAATGGTAATCTTTGAAATCTGTTTTAGCAAACTGGCTGCATTTTTGTCTTCTTTGGCCATTTTAAATTTTAGCTAGCACTTTGCTAATTTTAGCTTTTGACTCATTTTTAGCTTTTGGCTAATTTTTGTTAATTTGGCTAACCCTTTGGTACTTTTATCATACATGACTGACTGTCGAAACAATGAACAGGAAGGTGTTTCTTTATTTTATATTTTGTAACACTTGATAACTTGATGGTGAACAGTGGAGGATAGAAAATGTGAACGCACGTTAGGAAGACCATTTTAATGACCAGTGCTCCACTGGTAAGTAAACCTGCTGTGGGACTATGTATAGTGTGGATCTGATTAGCTTAGCTTCATGGTTGCTAACAGCTGCGCTAAATAAGAAAGCCCCGCCTCACTCGATGTTTTCTTAGATTCTTGGGGGTGGATAAAGGTTAAACATTTTCAGCCATTATTTCGGTTATGAACATTCAAATTCCACCCACAGTATCTGTATCAATAATAGCCAAAATGTCTGTATCGGTAGGGCTCTACTGTTTTTAACACAAATTATATGTGTTCTAATTTACATAAACATGGTCATGTTTCCTTCTATATTGCATTAGGGGTAGATGGTGAGTTTAAAGAAACACTTGCAGTCCAGTTAAAAGACGGGTGTTTGTGGTGGTGGAGGGAGTCGAACACAAAGAAAAAGATTAATCATCACATTTGAAGAGTTTTTTTTTTTTTTTTTTTAAATCTCTAAAAGACACGAGGACTCCTTTAGGTGTGATCAGAGTGAGTGAGAGCAGCACGTTTGTAGAGCAAATCTTCACTTTGGATGAATGTGCAAAAGTTCATCTCTGTGATTTTGGGTCTCATTGGAAAATATTTTATCCACAGTTGTAAAAGAAATAAACTGCATAGAAAATCTGAGGGCTGAAATCTAAAAGACATCATGTCATGCATCTGACAAGAGCACTTGAATAATTTTACAACAGCTGTTAAACCCCGTGGGATCAGTGAAATTCCACTGGCTGAATGCAGCTCTTTCTTGCACTGATTGGCAGAGGAGGCACAGAACGGTTAGAGCGCCGTCATTCAGAGCGAAGAGAGAGGAACCACAATGAAACACGAGGAAGATACAGTACCAAAGTCATTGGCAACCGTCTTGGAAAAGCGTCTGCCTTTTAACTTCACTGGAAATAAGGTTCAAAAACACGAATCAGATGTTTCAGACATTTGTGATCTGCTGGAATTAGAGGACGTGTGCATTTTAAACGGACAGTACCCTTCTCTATGAAGTTCTGCTTTCGCTCATCGTCTGAATTGCACGGCGAGTTAGATCCTGTATGAACAGCCAAGTTTTATACAAGGTGTGGTTTGAAGCTAGAATAAAATAAAACTGGGGGATGGTGAGGTTAGAGAGGCTTACCTGAAGTGGGAGACTTGCATCGGTCCTCCGAGTTATTTGAGCCGTCGTTGGATTCACAAAGTCCTGCAGGAGTCACACACGTTGACATTTAAAACATAGAAAACGTTCAACTCCACTAACGTCACTTGCTACATTAAACTAGTCACGTAACTGAAGAATGGAAGGGATTGCTACTATTTAAATTAAAAAACAAAACAAAAACACTTAAATCTAGTACAAATCTTTGTAATTACATGCGTCAGTATTGTTTGTCTAACACACAAAGCCAAAGAAAGATGCACAACCAGATTTTTGTTTAGGTGCTCTCAAGCTACAAATACTTCTCCCACTTTACTGCTGAAAACTGGAGACATGGAGCCCTGTGTCAAAACCATGGAGTGCATCCTAAAGTCCAACACCCACTACAGTCCAGCGTGTTCTTAAGTTCTTATGTCCACCCCCCTCCCCTTTCAGGCCACAAGTGTTAAGTAAATGTCAGCAAACAAACCAGTCAAACCCCCGAGCACATGGCTAATGGTTACGGCTGATGATGTCAGCGAAAACTAGGTTTTTAAAACCAGTTTGCGTTACTTTTCAACGTTTGCCACAGAACAGTTATTTATTTGTGTCTCCTTCATGTTTCGCTGGATATGGAATGTGAACAAGTGGTGGGTGTTGGACTTTGATAAGGCAAAAATCTTTCAACAATAATGAAGT
The DNA here is from genome assembly GCA_031762435.1 of Hypsolebias longignatus. Lineage (NCBI taxonomy): Eukaryota > Metazoa > Chordata > Actinopteri > Cyprinodontiformes > Rivulidae > Hypsolebias > Hypsolebias longignatus. The sequence goes on from JARVGV010000673.1 coordinate 26,298,200, forward strand.
GAGAAGGAAAAAGTTCTGACATAACGGGACTTACTGAAGTGAGATGAGCGCATTTTTTTCACGGACTGAGAATACAAGTTAGAAAGTCTGGACATGTAAGACGTAGCAGTTGGACAGTCTTTATCAGATCACAGAGAGAGACAAAGGAGTGAACAGTGAGACAGAAAATAACTGAAAATCAAAAGTGCAAATTAAAAAACGGTCTCAGTGGCTTGCTGCTGAAATTGTAAGTGCTAAAACAAAAAAATGTGTTGCGCTATAATCAGACTGTGTTTTTGCAATTTAAATACAATAAACTTAGTTTTAGTTATGGGAAAATTAACGTCCACCTTTTTCCTCCAAGTCTAGGGTTTTACATATCAGGCTGTAATAAAGCTCCAGGTTCTAAACTTATTTAAATCTTACCTGGAGTACAAAAACACACAACACATTCCACCATGCCATTTGTTAAAAACAGAGAAGATGTGAGTGATGAAGTGGCTCCATCCCTGCTGCTCCCACACGTTTAACAGCAGCTCATAGAACTTATTGATTAACTGATCAGGAGTCCAGTGGATTCCATTCACATGTGGGAAAACATTTAAGAATGAAGCCAGTCTTTCAGGTGTGGACGTCACAGAAAATTCACCCAGAGGTCAGACCATGCAATGCTCAGAGAAATGAGCCCAATGGGCATCAGTCAGCAGGTCAAGACAAAAGAGTTAGAGAAGGTCTGAACAAGGCTTGTTTGAAGGGTTGCAGGAGAAAAAGCCTCTTCTATCTAAAACAACATGGCAGCATGACTTGGGCTTGAAAAGTTTCACCTGAATGAACCACAAGACCTCCTGAACAATTTATTTTAGATGAGACACAAGAAGTGACGTTTACCCATAATGCACAGTGCCACTTTTATGTATGTACGGTAAGCATGGTGCCAGGATGGTTTGAGCCTGCATTGCTGCCACAGGGCCTGGGTACCATGCTGTCACAGAGTTGATCACAAACTCCTCCGTAGATCAAAGGACTCCGCAGAGTAACCTTTGAACACCCAGTCATTTGAGGAAACTATACTTTTAAACATATCATGATTCATGCTCAATAATCCAGGTAGAACACTCTAAGTTAGGTCCTATGGACGGTTACCTATACTTTTACCTATACGTAGTATAGTAGTAGTAACTGTAACTGTAGTATATGTATACTACAGTTACATTATATTTTTAAGCAACATAAGAATGAACAAGCATAGTGTCCTCAAATGACTGGGGTGGTGGCCATCTTAGATTTTGACTGGCAACCCAGTTTCTGAAAGGAGCCTAGATGCAGCCACACACCAAAATGGAGGTTGGTACCTCACTTAATTTTCAAGTTATCAAGCTCAGAACAGACAAGGACGGACAGTATTTCCAACTCCCCCTCTTGGCTCCATGATGAGGGATGATCATTTTAGAACCTGGTAAAGATCAAACTGCTGATCTGTAAAACCTTAGAACTGAAAGAGGATGGACTTTCTTCATTCCACGACTATAATGTCAAATTTCGCATCAAGCCATTGAGACAAAAACAATCTGTGACAGAATGATTAGACAGAGAGGATGGACACAAACCACAGAAGGGACATGACTAAAGAACAAGGCTGTAGACACAAACATGAACAAGGATCATGTTTTTCCGCAGCAGATGATCATTTCACAGCAGAGCTCCTATCTGCAGATTACCAACGTGCACACTTCACTGTCGTTGCACTGTCCTACTCAACAGATGGAGAATCTGTCGGTGTTGCCCCCTGTTGAGGGGGAGAAGCTACTGCAGGGTGTGCTCGTGGTGTGAAGTCGGGGCAGCTGCCAAGAGTCAGCTCTGCCCCACCACTCCACCTGACGAGGTTCAGCAGCACAAAGGGATAAGAGGGCGGCAGCAAACCAAGCGCATCGAGCGTTTTTCAGGGAGACTAACAGGAGCCGGAGCTCGTGGGAGAAGTTACGCTGCAGCACTCAGGAGGAAAGCACAGACAGAGGTGGAAGTGGTGGAGTGAGGCTCACCTCCAGAGGGCTGCCGTGTGTTACGTGGGGAGCGTGGCTGTCTCTGGCACGGGTCGGACGGGCTGTACAGCTCCGACGTGCCCATGTTGAACAGCAGGGTTTTCTGGAGGTAGTCCACCACAGCCAGACCGTTACTGTTTCCAAACACCACACTGGGAGACAGAAGGTACGAGACTCTAGCAACGCTCCACACTTTCAGTCCACCTCTTCAGCTGCCTCCGTTAGGACCGGATGTAATCCAAGAGTCTCGACACAAAGTCAGCATAAATACAGAAACAAACACCAAGATGACACGTGCAGGCTTAGAGATGCTCGAGGCTGTGCAGACTTACAGGCTGTAGGAGGAGTTGAGGGCCAGGCTGGTGACCTGCTGAGGCGGCTCCCCGCTCACCCACACCAGCTGGATCACCAGCTCCACCTGGTAGCCCGGAGACTGCTTCAGCGGGGAGCTCCGCACCCTGCACCAAACACACAGCGGGGTGAAGCGGTGAATCATCACCCTGCGGGCAGAGCCACGCTCACAACAAAACCCTTCTCTGCCCATTACTGTCAAAACGATTTCAAAAATATCCTGATAATATCAGAGTTTTATTACTTTTACTAAGTGTGTAAAACTCTGGAGGAAGGAAATTGATCACTACGTCTTTTATAGATTTTTAAAATCTCAGCATGACAAAGTGCAGCGCTTCAGTGAGAATGTTAGCAATAAATAAGAAAAAGGCCGTACAGCAGGCATGGTACATTGTCTCGGGGCCCTTCGGAGGAGTTGCCGCCTGTGGAGAGCTGGTTGGGCGGCTCGGCCTCCTGAGGGCTGCAGGAAGCTGCAGAGGCTGGCAGGGTGGGCGTCTGCTCCCCTCCTCGATCAGGGGAGTCCACGTCATTGAATTCACACGGCATCCGTAATTCCAGGAGCTAAAAGAAAGAGGAGACACGTTACTGGACGTGGGAAGAGAAAGGAACGAATATGACCCATTTGCCAGCTGACCGAGTGAAACGTCAGTTGAAGGCGAGCAGATCTACTTTTCATGATGGAGATAATTTTATGTGGAAAAACTGAGTTCTGAGTTGTCACAGGAATGTGTAATATTTACACACACCATGCTTCATAATTTGACTATTTACTATGAGTAATGTATTTATGCACTGCTCTTTTACTGCTAATGTGAATTATATTAAAATGTTCAATAATCCTTTTGCTAAGTAATAATCAGTCTTCATGTGACTGGTCAGTAAAGGGACAGTAAGATCACTGTTATTATCCTCAAGGTCTAATTGATTTGATTACTGTGACACTGCGAGCTGTCTGGCTTCCCAGATTTCCTCCTGTTTCTGTCTGCAGCTGGTTCTGATGAAGCTGGACAGGCCGGGGAGGGGCTAGACGTTTCTACAAAACTGATGTTTTCCAGTTCAGGAAGTTCGAACGGGTCAGAGCCTCAGAAAAATGAAAGCATTGATAAGCATGAACCTGTAAATGCATTTTTATTTAATTTTTTCTTTTGAATGTCCAAAGGACCAGACTTAGCTTTTTTAGATTTCTCTACCTGGATTATTGAGCAGCATCAGGGTGTAAATGCATTGATCTTCTGTTCTCCAAAGCGTTGTAATAAATCTGTTGAAGCCTACGCCTGGTTGTTTTGGGAATCTCTTTTTTTCCACAACAATTTCTAAATGAGGTTACGTTTAACCCCTGGAAGTCTCTTTAACTTGATTGACAGGGGAAAACTGACCACCTCATTTAACTGATTAAAAATATACAGGTAGTCCTTGGTTTACGGCATTCTTGGTTTACGGCATTTCGCGTTCACAGCTCCGCCCCCAGTGACATCATCGCGCCGTACGTTGCCTTTTTTATGCAGCATTTTATATTTTTTTCGTTTTTTTGGGTTTTTTTTTTGTTAACTAACTGCTTGGAAATACATTTTAAAACATTAATACGGCCGTTCGAAGTTGTTTTACATTGAAAAAACGTGTTTAAAAAGACGTTACATATCGCCGTTTTACTTCCGGTTTCGTTTACGGCCGAAAATCCGCGTATACGGCCGCAGATCCGGGCGGATCCGGTTTAAGGCTAAATCGGTATACGGCTGAGCCATTAGAACGGATCTAAGCCGTAAACCGGGGACTACCTGTATATTTTTTAACAATAAACTAGTTCATCTTCTAGAGATATAACAGACTAAAATAAAATGATCACATTGAATTAGCTTTTTAAAATGTTAACTCTTTAGTAAAAACAAAAAACAACTCCATATTTAATTTTTTTTAGCTTGATGGTCAGTGCCACGGTCTTGTAATCCTGAGGTTGCAGGTTCGAGTCCAGGTTGTGTCAAGTTCGTACTAAACGAGTAAAACTTGGGAGTTCATGTTGAGATAATATTTCTGATGGTTTCAAGAAAATCCGTCCAATAGTTCATGACATTTGCAAACAGAAACAGGCAAAAACTTTATCTTCTCCTTAGACAATGACCGGCAATGGTTTCATATGAAAGTTGTGATTTCTTTAAACGTGTGTGTGCCCACCTGAACAACCTCAGTGGTGACTTCCTGTTTGCTGAACCTGTAGATGATCACATGAGCAGACACTCCGGCCACACACAGCATGCGGCTCTCAGGGCACCAGAACAAGGTCTGGATGGCGAACGGGTCTTCGTCGACTATGTCTGCGTTTGGCTGCTCCTCCTTACTGCGAGGCCTCTCGAACACTTTGGCAGTCTTCAGCTTGTACAGCACTTGAAGCATTACTTTGAGGAAACATACAATAATAAAGAAAACACCTGGTGATGCACGGCCACCTGTGAAACATGGAAAACTGCTTCAAATAAGAAACACAGAAACGTTGAAAATGTTTTGAAGCTAAATTTGTAGATGTCAAGTGCATTTAGAGAACAAGAAAAAATAAAAGCTCCAAGGCGAGCGAGAGCGGGGGACAAGAACATCTGCACAGACTAATAAAACAACTTGAAACAAGCGGTATGCTGATGTTCTCCACCGCTGAGTGGTTTGAAGAGTGAGTGTAGTTTTCAAGGGGAGTGGTTTCTGGAGTGGGATTTAACTGGGAATGCAAGTAAACCTAAATGTTTTTGGTGCAAGATGTTCAAGTGGGTAGAAGTTCCACTGCGTAGAAGAACAGAGGTAGTTTTTTTTGCTAGTCTGAGAAGCAGAGCAGCGTGATACGTCCTGCCGAGCAAAGGGATCAACTTTATCCACCATCAGGTGCAACGGTGAAGCCAGGGGGTGGACAATGGTGGCCTTGGCCACCACAGATTAATCTTCGGCCACCCCAGTCATTTAGGGAACTATACGTTTAAGTCAAATAAAAACTAGAAATCATAGTTCCCTGAAATGATTGGGGTGGCCAGTTTACAAATATACTGTATATGTATAAATTTGTTGGTGGCCATCTTGGATTTTAAAGTGCAAACCTAATTTCCGAAAGGAACCTCTAGATGTACCCATACACCATAATGGAAGTCAGTGACTCACTTATTTTCAAGTTTTCACGCTCACATGCCCAGACAGAGGGTATTTCCAACTCCCCCTCTGGGTGGTGACAGTAAATTATTGAAAAGCAAAAATTTAAAACAAGTCTGTACTGCCTCTTCACCAGCTCACAACTGAGAGCACTTCGACTGTTTTGTTTTGATTTTGCCCCAAAATAGAACAATTATAACTATATTTAATACATTTATCAATTTAAAAATAAATATTATAGTGTTTGTTTAATCCAACACCTATTCAGACTTAAAGAAATACTACAACTTCAAGACATTTTATATTTATTTATTTTTGAAGCACCAAAAATGTCTTAAACGTCCAAATAAAACATTAGGCAATGACTTGATTGATTAGCACTATGTAACAAAATAGTTCAAACAAACAAAATAAAATGTTTTAATGTACTCACATGCAGAAGCATCCCAAAATTTGATGGACCCATCAGCGTGACTAAAAATAAAAAAATGTGGCAGAATATTCAAGTGTGTGATTAAAACCAAGGAACAACAATATGTTTAATAATTCTATAAATACAAACCCTGTGATGATGATCTCTGGGTAACTCTGAGCACCTTGGCCCCAGTTTCCACCACTAACAGGCCATTCCTGAAAATAAAAGAAAACTGATTCAATTATGGACGACCAGTAACGTCTGCTTTATTCGTTTATTTGCTGATTCTGCCACAAGCTTCTCTCTCATGGGTTTTCAGGTTAGACAATACGTCTCCAAAACTAAAAGCCCAAATGTAAACTACAGCTTTAGGAGGACAAACAAATGTTGGATATTGACCTTCTTGCTGTAACCTTGTCGTTTTTGCCGGCTGCCGACAGAGTAAAGTGCAGGAATGAGTTCAGCAGGACAGTCGGCAACGTATTCGCAGCAGGTCACAGGAGACTCGTGGATCGACAGAGCATATGGACTCTCAAATATCGGGTACCTGTCATGGCATAATGCATCATCATACACAGCTTGAAGTTGCCTGACAAACTGGTGTACAACAATAAAATAAATGAATAAATAAATAAAATATGAATTACCCAATTTGTCCAAGGTCTATTACAACTAAATCCTTCTCGAGCAGGACCACCACTGCATAAGGCTCCTGAAAATCTGAACAAAGCAAACATGACTTTAGAGTCGTCACACAGCCATGTTTGTCTGAAGTTCATGTTCATTTCTCACCATTTGGATAAGGAGTTTCACATAACGTTAGAAAATCCACAATGGGATAGTCCATCTCCAGGACAGTAGTGCTCTTTCCGTGCATCACAGTCAAACAGGCTCTCCTCCCCACGGTGTCGTACGACAGACCTCCGGACAGGACCATGAAGGGGTCCCTGAGTTTTGCCAAAACAAACACAAAGTTTACATGAGAGTGTTTAAATACATTTACATAGGTGTAATTTTAGAACTATTCTGTCCCGGCAGTGGTAAAAACTGAATTTACTGTTGTGCTTTCTCTGGAGACGATTTGGCCTCATTTCAAGAGGATCTTTGAAATGAGGGGACTACTTTTTAATTATAACTAATTAATCCTTGGCCTCAAATACTGGAGGGAAAAACGGGATGATTAACTAGATCAGGTTCAGTACAGTTGTCATTTTTAGGACACGGTTTTATTAAGTTTTCTCCTTTTAAAACCTCAGCTCTGAAATAGTTTGGGCAAAGTGTCAAAAATTAATATGAACATAATACAATAATTTGTAATTTTTATAATCCCATATTTTAGTCAAAGAATGCAGCGTCACTGTCAGTTAAATGTTTTTTTAATCTCCATTTTTCATCATTTTTGCATAAATCAACTCTTAGTTACATCTAACATCAGTCTGTTTAAAAAAAAAAAAAAAAAAAAAAAAAAAGATTAAATTGTGTCATCTGGACAGATTCTCCTTGGAAGAAACTTTTCATCTTTCATCTGAAAGACTTGGTCAGTCTGAGGCCTGCCAACAAAATCTGTCATACAAATAGCTCCTTACTGATGCGTTTCAAGCCAGCCTGTTGTGGAGTTCCCAGAAAACCTTTTTGTGATTTATTTACCTGGGTGCTTGAGCTTACATACTTTTTTTTAATTGGTCATTTTGATTAAGGCTATAAAAAAATCTTAAAAGATCTTGTGAACTTGTTTCCAAACTGTTTTAAAAAAAAAATACACCTTTTCCCCCCTTTTCCTGAAAAGTAGCATTTTTGAAAATACAATGTTTTTGCCCAAAAGCAACCATGAAAACATTCAAATGTTTAATTAAGAAAAAAATACTACTCATGTTTTTAAAAAGTACATTTGAATTTTATAGTAGCAGGCAGCACATCTCAACAGTTAGGACAGGGTCATTTTTAACAATATGAAGTATCCTCTCGTCATGAGTAACAGTCTGTAAACTTCTGGGACCAGCTGGAGGTTTTCCAAGTAAAATGATCCATTCTTGACTGATGGAGGGTTCAAGCTGTTCTACAGTCCTGGTCTTCTTTATGCCAGTTTTTTTTTTTTTTTTGTAAGGCACCAAATGTTTTCAGGTGTCTGATCAGTTCAGCACCCAGATCCTTCTATGAAGTGATGGATGAGGTTTAGCATCGTCTTACTGAAACACGCAACACCAAGACATCATCTGGACGGGAACACACGTTTGAAAAGGTGGACCTACTTTTATGTATTGTTAATGCCTTTCCAGATGTGCATGATGCTCATGCCATAGGCACTAATGCAGCCCCATACCATCAGAGAGGCAGGCTTTTGAACTTAGTGGTGCAACACTTCATCACTTTGCCTCAGTCCAATTTAAATTAGCTTTAGTCCAGAGAAAAAGACGGCGTTTCTGGATTGCGTTCACAATTGGCTTCTATGCATGACCTTTGACCTTCTTTGACCAGTTTGTAATGCAGTGGCCCCTGAAGACCCAAAAATTATAACCATCCAATTAACTTTCAGCCTTGTCCTTAGAGCTCAGAGAGTTCTTCAGATCCTTGAAAGCTTTCGATGAGGATGAGTATCATGACGAAACAGTGTTTCCCTACCATTCTGTCCAAGGAGGGTGCCCCGCCCTGCCAACAGAACCGAGTGCCCTGCCTGTCGAACTGTCTCCCCCCGCCAACCCCCCGTCACAACTGTCTGCACAAACAGCACGCAGCACAGATGTGTCATCAACAAAAGAGATGAGCGTCCTGTCAAGTGAGTGACCTTGGGGAAACACTGCGTTATATTCAATTCCTCCTGATTTATTTTTTGAGCTCCACTGTATTTGGACAGCTTTTTTCAGACCAGTGAACCTCTGCCCATCTTTACTTCTGAGAGGTTTAGCCTCTTTAAAATGCTCTTTTCATACCAAGTCCTCTTACAGACCAAATAACTTAAATGCTCCTGCAGCTACATCTTATTTAAACTACTTACTTTTACAATTGTTTGTTGCTCCTGGTTAGATGAGATGCCGCCATCAATGTCAAAATTATTATTATTATTTTTTTAAATAGTACAATATTTTAGTTTAACAATAAAAAATGTTAAATTATGTCAGCTGGACATGTTTAAAATGTTCCATTGTGAATTAAATATGAGTTTATGAGATTTGCAAATCACTGTGTTCTCTTTTTATTTACAATTTACACAACTCCACAGCCTCTGTAGAATTGTGGTTGTACTTGGACACAAGCTTGTTTGTCATCAGCTACAGTTATAGGAATTACAGCACGATTAACGCCTGAGAACAAAACTACAGAACTGCAGGTGTCTTTCCAGTTTCCAACTGTGAAAAGGTGCAGTCAACAAGACGGACCCGTTTGTTCCAGAACAACAGGAAAGGAGCAGGATAGAGACACTGGACTGGTAGGAAGTCACTGTGGCCACACTTACCCAGCCCTTGTAGTTTTGTACTCCACCTTCAGGATAGGCTTACAGGGCTCTGGCTTTCTGCCATCCTTAGGCTGTTTTCCTGTTGCAGGTCAAAGAGCAAAGTAAACATTAAGCTTCAACCTGCACTGGACAGAAGTACATTTTACACGTTTGTCCCTCCTTGAAGGGACTATACTTTCTGCACTTAAGTCTCTTTGTTTGTATAAACACAAAACCCAAGTGTAGGAAACAGCTCGAACCATGTGGTGTGATGATCTGTACGGGCTTGGCTGGGACTCGAACATTCCACGTGGTCAGCGTCCCATCGGAGTGGCTGCAAACAAACTGTTTCCCCTCGTGGTGCCAAGCCACCGAGTGGATTGCCTGAGAGTCACAGCAACACAACGTTAGGCTGGAAGACATTTAATAAACCCAAAGAACACAGAAGACAACACATACAAGGCGCACAATCCTAATTTCATTAACAACATGTTATGCTGCCTAGCAAGTGTGGATATATTTAGTTTTAAACTATATGCTTACTATTGACACACACAAACCATGTCACGTGCGCTGGTGAAGATTCTCAGTCACCCAGGACATTCAAAAATTAAATAAAAATAATTCAAGACAAAAACAACTGGACTTTATTTGTAACAGAAGATGTTTTGCTTCTCATCCGAGGAGTTTTTCAAGAATTATTAAACTGTAGCTCTACAACTGACGAACGTTTAAAGCCAACTAAACTTCACACAAGATGATCTAAGGCTGCGTTCACACTGCAGGTCTTAGTGCTCAGATTTGATTTTTATATATTTTTCCATGATTGTTCACTTCGTCATTAAAATGAGACGTCCATCAGACTCCAGACTGAACCGTTTACAGTTCTGAGGCGCAGAAGAAAACGTGACATCACATGCAGGACGCTGAGCTGAAGGAGGTAAATCTGGATGCTACACTCGTTAGTAGGTCTGTCACAATAACACATTTTGATGGGCGATTAATTGTCTCAAAAATTATTGCGATACACGATAATATTGTTTGAAATTTGACAATATTAGTAACGATTGTCAAATTTAAGAAGAAACGGTTAATTTGCTTTGGGTGTAGTACCTTTTTTCAACCACCGGATGGCAGCTTGAACTGAATGATGGATAGTGAGGGAGTGAGCAGCGTGTCAAAAAATAAATAAATAAATAAATGGGAGGGACACCCCTTGAAGCAACATGAGCTGTCTCTCCTTCCTGTTTTCCGGTTCTCAAAATGGCAGACGCTCGGTGTGGTTTGAACTCTTTAGCATTTTTCACACAAAGCTTTTAATAAAAACCAGTGAACAAGTTTTCAGCTTCTTTTTGCAGAGGACAACATCTTTTTACACGAAGGCACGGGTTTCAACCGTGAAGTTTGGAGCTTTGACAAGACGGAGGTTTTTTTCCCTGAGGTCGGCCTGTTAGCTTAGCTCGTAGCTTAACTTCTCAGCTTTGCTGATTTAACTATCCAAAAATGTGATTTTGGATTGTTAAAACAGATTTTAAAGAGAAAAGAGAAAGGGAGGGGTCAGTGAAGAACACTGGAGTTGAGTCTTTTGTCATCCAGTGTTTCAGTAGAAAGAGCGACACAAAGAAATGATAAAGCCGATAAATGAAAATGATCAAACTCGTTTCAATTTATCGTGCGATTAATTGATTTATTGTTTATCGCGACAGGTCTACGCATTAGCATGTGAGATTTTGACGTTGTTGTGCAATCAGAACCAAACATATTATTTGACGTGCTCGTCTGGTTCAGTGTTTATATTTAATCCGGCCTCTCGACGTATCCACTGGCGTTAGGATCATATGTTGCTGTACAGTCTCAGTCATTCAGGACATGGGAAATTAAAACAAAGATGAAGCAACTGGACTTTTGTTGTGAAGATGAAGACGTACAGAGTTCAAAGATTTAAACTGCATGAAGTTGGTATCATCATTATTGATGCTTGGATCGATCTACGCACCTCTACCTCACGGACGTCAGAGTCAGATGAAGTGAGACAGGACTGCTCAGACTGTCATGAGAAACATCATGTATGGATCGGGTTCAGTACCACACACAAAATAAATCTGGGTCGGATTTGTCAAATTCAGAGTGTCATGAAAAAATGGAATAAGGATTGTATTTGTCTGCTGTGTGGACGTAGCCTCAGTTTAATATGTTTGTGTTTTACTTTATCGTTTCACTAAATCTGATTTCCATTGAAAAAAAATAAATTCTAAAATATCTGAGGCCAGACAAACTATTTTAGGTTATGTGACAAAAAATAAATAAAAAACAAAACACTTGCACATAAATGTAACCAGATCAAAGAAGTGTTTGAGACAGCGCTCGCTCTCAGTAAAAACTAAAGGAAAATAAAACAAGTAGTGTCTCACCTCATCGTAACTGTAGCGGTAATCAGCTTTCTTGGACTTTAAATCCCACAACACGACCACCCCGCACTCAAATCCAATCAAAAGCTGAAACAAGAAGAAACCCAAAGCTCAGAGTTACAGGATTTAAAACAGCATGCCCATGGAAGAGTGAGTTCACGCATGGGTGATAAATACACTTCACTTAACAGTTTGAGTAGTAAGAAACATCATGAAGACCAAGGAACTTTTTGCACGTCAGACACAAATATGATGAAAAGTACAGATCAGGGCTGGTTTATACATTTTAAATATATGTATAGGTATATACTGTATATCTATAGATATAGATAAATACAGATATCCTAGAACCTTGAACGTCCTACAGAGCTCCATGAAATCCATTATTAAGGAACGTAAAGATGATGCCACCACAGCAAACCTGCTGGAACCAGTCATGGTGCGACTAAAGAGGTCATTAATCAAGGAAACATCCAGGAGGCCACAGTGACTATGATGGAGCTGATTGTGGACCTATCTGTCCACAGGAGCAGTAAAATACAAGAGAAATCCTGGAGAGAAAAATTGTTGGGAGTCATCCAGAGATTTGAGACCGGGACAAAGGTCCACCTTCCAGCAGGACAATGACTCTGAACACACTGGTGAAGCAACACTCCACTGGTTAAAGGAGATCTGGTTAAAGATCCTGGAATGGCCCGGTCAAAGTTCAGACCTCAATCCATCCGAGAGTTGCTGATTAGATTTAAAAACTGCTGGGCACAAGCAGCACCATCCACCTTACAGGAGCTGGAATGGTTTGGTTCAAAAGAATGGACAGATGGACCAGATCATGGAGACAGACCTGAAGAGACTTGAAGGTGCAGAAGATGGACCCGCTATGTATTAATTTATGCGGGCTGAATATATATACAGGCACCATTGTTCAGTTGTATATTTTTTAGAATTATTCATTAAAACAAGTTTTTCCCCATTTATTTTCAATATTCTGAAGTATTTTTGTCCCTTTATTACTTAGAAACAAAAGTAATTTTCATGTTTTTAAGCAATATAAAGTACTGTATACCAGGAGGGATGAATTCTTTTACAAAGCACAGTAATTAATGTGTTTGTCTAAAAGCAAAACCAGACTGTGCTTTCTCTGCATGCAGCGTCCGCTTCTGTGCACCTGTAGAGACCCAAGGGCATTACAGACCCGTTACTGCTTAATAGACTGTGATGAAACGCCTGTAACTTGTCCAGTGAGGCAGGAAGGCAGCGCTCCAACCGGGCTCCCAGTTTTGGTGTCAACTGCTCCAGCACTTGAAAATTATGGGAAATAAAAACGACAACTCTGCAAGAATTTTGAGAAGGAACTCAAGAACCAGGGCTTGGCCCTGCAAGTCACGCCAGGAAATTAAGAAAGACTTCCAGAAGTGTTGGAGACTGCTTTGGGAATGCCACTCACCAACTGGCCTCCAACAGTCACAGCCCAGTGAGATACTCAAACTTCTCAATAACAGGAGGCGGGCGGCAATTTTACTGCCTACTCTGGCTAATGATGCCCCCCCACCCAACCCGAAGTCAATCCACGCACCAGCGCATGATAGTCACATGACAGGTCCAATTTCAGTCGCTCCAGCAGGAACGACACAGCCTCTCAGAGACTTAATTTTATTTTTTTTATCAAAATTAAATCTACACATCAGTTTTTAAATCGTGTTGACAGGCCAAGTAAAACCAGAGTTATGATCAATACTCCACGCTGCATATGTTTCTGAAATCATCGTCATATCTGAAGCACGTTGGAGCGAGAGGCTGCAGCAAAGACGGGCTCAGGAACAAAACACCTCCCACCCCCGCCAAAGAAATAAACAACCTCCCCCCTCCTTTCCGATGGAGGTTTGAAGTTAGTCAAACGCTAAAAAAATCTACAGGAGGAAGAAAAAGACGCAGAAGTTGAAAGGAGTTCGGTGCTATAAAGACAAGAGGAGTGAGTCATGAGGTTTGAGAGATTTGTGATGTTTAGCTTGTTTGAGTTTTATGGTTAGAGTGCAGGTTAGTGTTTAGTCAGTTTTAGTGTGTTTGAGTCAAAACAAAGAGAATTTTTGAACGTGAGGTGGACAGAGCTGCAGACCCAGAGTAGGACGGAACCGTCGAGTAAGAACCATGAAGCAGAAAAAATCATGAAGAAGAAAAACAGTGTCAGACAGAGAGGACGTTGTTGATTTAGAGGGTGATCGTGATTTGTTTTAGAAGAGGAAGAGCAGACCAAATCCACCCAGGAGGTCTGACTCTGAGCAGAGGAGGAGGTTCAGAACCCCTCTGACTGGACCAACAGAACCAAGCATCAGTTCTGAGCTCTGGAGAACAGAGGAGGATGTGGATGTTGACCCAGAGGGCGAACTAATGGAGGAAAATACTTATTTTTTTTAAATAAACTACCGTAAAATAAATATTCTGTCAATTTAAAAAGAAAACTGTAGTGTGTAGTTTTTAAACAAGAAACCCTTAAAGCATTAAACAAAAAATAAATAATTTAAATTAGATATTTTTATTTCAGGCAGAGACGACTCTGGAAGACTGAATACTGTTTTTTTGTGGAATAATATTTAAAACTAGTATTTTAGTAGTATTTACTAGTATTTCCATCCATCCATTATCTTTTACCCACTTCTTCCATTTTGGGTCATGGGGGTCGCCGGTGCCCATGTCCAGCAATCA
>JARVGV010000673.1:26331300-26343261 GCA_031762435.1 Hypsolebias longignatus
GATAACTAAAAGTATAGAACAGATAACTAAAAGTATAGAACAGATAACTAAAAGTATAGAACAGATAACTAAAAGTATAGAACAGATAACTAAAAGTATAGAACAGATAACTAAAAGTACCATCAGGAAAAAAAAAGTGTGCAGAAGTGGATTCCAAAGAGTCTCATGTTTCTGAAGGAATTGTTGATTTGTGTGTTTTCCTACGAAATTTTTTTTAAAACTCCAATAAAATCCATCCATCATCTTCATCTGTTTCCCACTGGTGCCCCAGCAGTCACTGTGCGAGAGGTGGGGGACACCTGGACAGGTCTCCAGTCCATCACAGGGACACATAGAGACAAAAGAGACAAACAAGCATTCACTCTCTCACCTAGGAACAATTTAAAGTTACCATCAGTCCAACATGCATGTTTTAGTTCTGTGGGAGGAAACTGGAGAAAACCCACGCATGCACAAAGAGAACATGCAAACTCCACCCAGAAAGGCCCCCAACTGGGATTTGAACCAGCGTCATTCTCACGGAGAGGCAACAGCTCTATCAGCTGCACCACCGTGCTGCACAAAATAAAATATTTAGAGAAATACGAAAGTTAGAAGATCTACAAACTGTAGCACGGTGAACGAGCTGGATGTGTTTGAGCTGTGTATAAAAACTGCACAAAGTGCACGGACGTAGTTAGAAGCCATGAAGCGTACGAGGAAATAAAACAGGAAAAGAATCAACTCTCACAAACTGATGAGTCTGAAACAAACTGTCTTTGAACGTTGAACTCGTGACAGATCGTGAAGACTTTGTCCTCTTTTCATGGCCCCGTGTGGTTCGACGGATCGTTAGTTTCTCAGCTTCTGGCCTCTCGTGTTAGTAGGTCAGGCCTCAGCACTTCTTACTGGAATTAAGATTACAGTAGAAGTACGTGTGAACGTGCAGCACCGATGTGACTCGGGCTTCGTGACCTTCTGCAGCAGCCTCCCACGGCGGATGCAGGTTCATGACTTGAAAAGCAGGTTTGGTGTTGGACCTGCAGACGTTTGTCTCTCTGTCCCGGATCGTGGGTCTCTGACAGAACGATGACCGACTCCGACACTTGCTGTGAGCCTGACTGGCTCTGATCCAGTCCCGGGGGCGCTGTTCGTCAGACAGGACGGTGTCGCTCCACATCATTTGTCTGACAAGCAGGGCACCTGCCTCATCCATATTAGATGGTCCTGAGGGAGCGGGATTTAAAGCATCATGTATGCATGGCTCGCCCGAGTGTTTTAACCTTGGCTGCTGCTCCTTCCTGTGTGTTAATATTTGAACAGCAGACTAAATACTGCAGCAGCTCTCTCACATGCAGCAGCAGGAAAACCTTCAGCACGTTTTACCCCAAGCCACAATGTCTGCCGTTAGCTCAGAACACTGCGAAGTCAAATCAGTCAAGTAGTGAGCAATTACATTATCTCATCAGTGTGAAGCTGCAGCCACAAGCTAAAAGAGGAAAGCCCCAGATTAATTTTAAACTTAGCGAAATGGGAGCTAAAATCTTGAAATAAAACTATAGTTAAGAGAAAAGGAGCAGAACAGTAGCTAAAAGTTAAACATAGCAAAGTGACTGAATTAAGCTCCAAAGAGCTGAACAGAAGCTAAAAGCAGCAAAATTGTGGAAATAAACTTAATGGGGAGGGGTGGTGCAGAGGTTAGAGAAGCCATGTGATCGAAAGATCGCCCGTTTGAACCCCGGACCGACAGCATCTAAATGTGGGTGGGAAAGGTGAAACAGCCACACCTGCCTCCACCCTCATTTGCCCCACTCTGAGCCCTTGAGCAAGTTTTCGTGCGACTTAGTTCGCAGGGAGCAGCCGAAAGAAAAAACACACAAATTAATAAAAACAAAGCAGAAGCTAAAAATAAAAAAGAAACAATTAGCTAAAAGCATCAAAATGATAAATTAAAGCTTAACAGATTAAGCTTCAAGTAGCAAAACGTTAGCTCAATACTAATAGGCCTACAAGATCTAAAAAAGCTAAAATGAGCTTAAGAAGACAATAAGAACCAAACGGATTGCAAAAAGCACATTGTGAAGCAATCTTTTTGTTTTGTGCGGGTAATTTTTTGTTTTTAATAAACTTTACTATTTTGAAAAATACAAAAGCTACAAAAGATAAAAGTCTGAGCGTGCTATTCCAGCTGACTGATAAAGAATGCTTTTACAATAAAAAGCTAAAACATGTTTTGTAAAGGCAGTCTGGATTACTTGCAGTATTGCTGACTCAGCATCTGGACCTGTTTCTTTAAGAGAGAAATGTTTCCTCCCCCATCCAGAGGACTTCATCAGTCTACAGCCTGCCAGCCAGATCTGTCCCATAAGTAGCCTTCACTGCTGTGTTTCAAGCCAACCTCCTGTTGGAATCGCAGGAGTCGGCTTTTAACACGTGCGAACAGAACACACCTGTCAATCATCATGAACAACAATCAAATGCTTTAGGCCAGATGACCAACTCGCTACTCACAGAAACAGCCTGAGGACACCAAAGGCCAAAGTGGTTCAGAAAAAGGGTTGTAATGGACAGATCTGGTTTGTTAAATGAACAAAAATCACACTGACGAAGTCCTCTGGATGGTCGATGAAAAGTTTCTCAGTTCGCAGTTAGAATGTTTAAATATTTTTCCATGATGCGTTTGCATGAAATTTGATAATGTCGCATGCACACCATCATTTTTGAGCAGTCAAAATTTAACATTAATCTTTTGCAAACTCGTTTTACTCCCTTCTTTTTGCTACGAATAGAAAATCAAAGAGTCGGCGTCTTAAACCCGATGTTTCTCTCCCTGCTCTAGGAATCGTTTTATTTTCTGTAAACGTTCTCTTCAAAACTGGCGGTGAAGCATTTTCTTAACTTGTCCAGTGTAGGAACATTAAAATTCACGTATTCACGAGTTTTCTGCTGCTCAGACTTCAAGGAGTTTTTAAGATCTGACCAAGAGTTTTTACACACCAGCTGTTTGAGGCTTACTTTTCAGTCTGTTCCTGTCTGTCAGGGCGTGTGTGGTTACCATGGTGACCACGATGAGCCACTGACAGTGGATTTAACATGTTTTAAATCTTAATTTTCTTTACACTTCTTCCACAGTTCACACATCAATTTTTTTGTTTTTTAGAGTTTTGGGCTGCAGCTCCATCAGCAAGTTCAACATGTCACAGCATATTTTAAACATACTGTTAAAAATAAATAATAAATAAATAAAACTGCAACGCTGCTGGTTGATCTACCGCTCAGCTGTGATGTTTTAAAGACATATTTTACAGCTGTCATGGGATTAATTTCTATCTTTAAAAGAAAAATATCTCAGCTTAAAATTTCCATTTTGGATCTTCAGAACTTCAGGTTCTTGTTTATAATGTAATTAATCTGATCCATAGTTATGATCAGTGGGTTTACAATTAGGACTTTTGTTACAATCAATCTGAAGGTTAACCTGCTTTAAAACGTAAAATATCTCGTTTACAACAAAATCACTTAAACGTCAGACTCAACATTCTTTATTCTGAAAATCAACACGTCTCCTTGTGCTCCTGATTTTATTTTCTCTCTTTAATTTTATTTTAATTTTTTTACAAAGTCATAAACCTTAAATTAAAACAGTTATTACAAATGGCAGGACAAGATTACAGAGCAACAAGGTTTTCACAAAGAAAAACATAAGACAAAAATGTTATTTTACTTCAGCTAAACAGGTTTACATCAAGTATTTATACATCAAGTTTAAAACTTTATTCATCTTCAAATAGTTAAACCGCTAAATAGTTTTTAAAATCTTATTGTACAACTGGGGGATTATGTTAACGTATTAATTAAAAACTGATAAGCACTGCCTGCAATACAATATATTTTAATGGCATACTGATACAGCTGAATAAATAAATAAAATTAAACAAATAAATAAAATATTTTTATTTAAAATTTGTAGAAATAATATCATCTTATTGCAATAAATAAATAAAACAAATAAATACAATATTTTAATTTAATATTTGTAGAAATAATACCATCTTATTGCAATAAATAAAACAAATAAATTAAATATTTTAATTTAATATTTGTAGAAATAATACCATCTTATTGCAATAAATAAATAAATAAATTAAAAATTTGAAGCAATAATACTATCTTATTGCAATAAATAAATTAATTAAACATAAATAAAATATTTTAATTTAAAATTTGTAGAAATAATACTGTCTTATTGCAATAAATAAATAAACAAATAAATAAATAAGTGAAAAAGAAAACACAATTCATACATTCAACAAATGTGTGTGCTACATTATTTAGGCTTTTAATTATACTAAACAATTATCTCTCATTCTGAAATAAGATGTGAAATTATAAACATTATAAAACATCTTGTTTAATTAGCTTTTATGACTGTAAATTTGAAATAAATGTAAAAAAAAAAAAAACATTAATGATATTAATGTGGCACTTGAATTTGTCCTCTGCTACATTCATGTTACAGTAAAAAATAATAATAATAATAATAATGTTCTAAACATTTTAAAACACTAAATGAACAAATAGTTTAATCCTCTGGTTGATCGTTTCCCTCTGTTGTTGTTGTGGAGGTGACTTTAATAAGAACCACACGTTTGAATTTGTTAAGGTTGATTAGCTGTGGCAGCCATCTTGAATCAGTTGTTCGTTGCTTATTGGCACTGTTAAGCAAAGATCTCACATGGTCTGGTAGCACTCAGAGTGCATGTTGGGAGTGACTCTCAGCTACTTCCTCACCAAAGTTTACCTCGATGTCTGTCAAAGTGTTGTGTTTGCTGCCGTTAGCTACGGTGGCCAAATTGACGCTGGTTGACCTCATGCTCAGTCGTTAATGTAACAAATTGTTTTTTTAGAGTTTTGTTTAAATTTGCCCATTTGTTCGTGAGATATTTTGCTAACAAGGCAGTCAGACAACCACATGCACACACACAAACAGGCAAAACATTACCACACACACCTCTGGCCTTTCTGTGGCAGGTGATGATAAACAGTTAAAAACCTCTTCAGGTTTTTTTACGCGTGATTCCATGTGCAAAACCGACTGAGCACGTATGATCATGAGAATGTGTTCGATTCAGATTCACACTGGAAATGTGCCAAAACATGTTTCACCCGTCAATTTAATGTGAAATTACACATGGAAACATGTTTTTCACATGTGAAGACTGTGCTTTTATCTGTAAGGAAATCAATCAATAAAAAATCAATAGTAAAAGTAGTAATGTTTGCACTTACACATGCTAATAGAGAATTAATAGTTTGTAGCTCCTCACAGCTGAAGTTAGACTCCGTCTCTATAAAATTAATCCTACAAGCCAGTTGAAGTGCTTTGCAATGTAACAACCATAATCTCTAATTTGCTCTTCAAATAAAATCAAAAGCAGGAAAAATAAAACCAGAAGTTCATCACAATGACTCAGTAAATAAATAAAAACACAGGTAGTGTGCCCTGAAGGTCATTTAAAGAACGTGGCACAGATGAGACTTTGCTTTGAATTTCTATTTTTTGCAGTTTCCTTAAATATGCTGCTATTATTCCAATTTTAAGACGCAACTCATGAATAGGAGACTGTGACTTATAGACTGTGTCTAAGAATAATCATTGTCTGCTGGTTGATTGTCATCATCTTGGTCTGGTTGACCATAACTGGACAGGAAATGCCTAAAAAATAAAAGCACTGATCAAAGAAATGCACATCATCCACTGACTTTCATGTTTTTAGACGTTTGTATTTTAGTTCAACTGAACATTTTAATATGCACCAACTCTTCTGATCTTTTCTCAGAAGTTGTGTGTTGTGAATGACTCTCAGCTACTACCACCTCAAGTTTGAGCTCAGTACCTGTAAAGCTGACTAAGTTATATCAGTTTTATTTTATTTTGTGCGTGTTTTAAGGTCAATTGACTCCTGAAGGTAAATCTGTCGTAGATGTACATCAAATAATTACTTTCTGCTTGTTGCAGTAAAACTCATCCAGTGGTTGATAGAATCAAGATATTTTGCTAAGAGACAGATTGACCCCTAAACACACACAGACAAAAAAAAAAAAAAAAAAAAAAAAAACTGGCCGTCCTCACCATCAAAACTGTTGGTTAAATGTTGGATGTTCTGGTCTGTGGGAGTACACCAAAGCCCTGGAGATGAGAGTTTCATCATCGTTACCTTTACATCACACACTTACACAAATGAAACATGTGGAGGACATGGAACTTGTTCCAACATGGCTGGTAAAGCATAAAAGTTTAAAATGAAACATTAAAAACAAACTTTTTGAAACAAGAAAGATCCTCGGACGAGAAGCAAAGCGTCTTCTGTTACAAATAAAGTCCAGATGTTTTTGTCTTGAACTTTTTTGAACTGAACTCCTGGACGACTGAGAATCTTCTCCAGCTTTAAAAACAAACCAGTTCAGCTTGTTGGGTTGAAGTCGTTTGTTTTAGATTTAGTTTCAGATGGCTGAAGTCATTGATTCTCCTGATTCTTTAAACTGAGGTCCTTCAGTCTGCAGGAGGAAACCGATTCATTGTTTAAAAAAAAAAGAAAAAAAAAGCAAACTATCCCTTTAAGGCACTTTTATATGAATGTTACATGTAAAACCAATTGTTCTTTATGTACAGTCTGTCTACTCCTTGTGCTGGGCTGATGGAGCTGACCTGGTCCCAGTTTTCCTCTCCAGTGCACACACATGACAGCATCTTCTATTTGAATCTTACAGTAACACAAATAGGAACGTGTACCTGGTACTAACGTGGACCCAGCTGGTACCTATGAGGTATTCCTCACATTTAGTCAATGTGTAGAGGAGGATCGTTACCGTCAGGAGACAGTACATCTGTTGGTAATTTAAACCTTAACCAAACCAGATGTGATCGTTTAACATGTGAGTAGAGCAGCACATCTCCACTCTTTACACACCAGGTGAATACACAGTAGGTTCCAGTAAAGTACCAGGTACACAGTGTACAGGGCTGTTTTATACATGGCTAAAGATTTATTTTCCCCAACAAAGTTGTTGATATCTCAGTTCATAGACTATGCAACTCAAAATACATTTTTCTAACCTGTTATTAATGTGAATAGCCTTCTTTAGTTCCATATTGACTGGTTTAAAATCAGTTGCTTGTCTCACAAGATTATTACTCATAAAGAACAAAATCTACGTTATCCTAAGAAGTTAAGTCAGAAATATACAATATACTGGCAAAAAAGTTTTTTTACACAACACCGTACAACATATTTGATCATTTTTAAGGTAGGAACTGTTTTACCCTGTTAGATCAAAGTTATTAGAACAAAAAATGACTCGTCAGACCACAAAGTGACTTTTCCACCATAGTTCAGGGCCGTTCAACTGGTGGCCCAGGGGCCAAATCAGGCCCACGGATGAGCTCAGTTAGGCCCACCAGTGGGTTCATTTGAACAAAACTAGATTTGAAACCATAAAAGAAACTTACTTAATGATAACAACTGCTGGATGTTCAGCTCCTGAGCTCTTGGCTCTCAGAAGCTGTGGCCCCTGAGCAGTTTAGTGGAAGAGCCCTGTCACAGATCACGTGCAGTGCGACTGTTCGGCAGGATCTCACTCTGACTGCTGGACACGAGTCAACGACTCCAAATCAAGAGACAAGTCTGTGAATATGTTGAAGAAATCCAAGTTAGTTTTGAGTGTGACCAGGGGCCTCATGCATCAACGGAGCGTACGCACAAAAAGGCAGCGTGCGTCAGGTTCCACTCGTTTCTGACCTGCCATGAGGATGTGTTGACCTCCACACACACGTTCTCAGCCTGCAGTATGGAACTACAATACACCAACTCATGACGCAGTGTGGTTTTCTCAATGAAAGCAGTATTTAAACCAAGTGCTCTTTTCATGAGTTTGTGAATTTATGATTTAAAGCTGAACAAGGAAACTGAACCACGTTTAAGCTCATGCGGCGCAACACGTCTCCAAAATGATGAAACAACTCAGTCCAGTGCAAACTAGCGTTTACAGGTCGGGGTCGTCGTGCCAGCGGTACGGGACGCGCTCATCCCTTTGACGAGCAGATACGTGAAGTTTTCACAAACTGCGGCTGAAGCGCGTTGTTGAATCGCGGCAGCTCGTTTCTTCTCATCAACGTTTTAAAGAACAAGCTTTGAGCCCGGCTCCTGAGCGCTTCTGTCTCACAGCAGTTGTTAAACACGTGCGTAAAGTTGGAAACTGCTCAGACTCAGACGTGCACCACCGGCAGATCAGCATCCCCACTTTACTTCACTCAGTGACAACCACTGACAACACGCACACTCCTCTTTGCACGTGTGGCAAACATTTACAGCCCAATATGTATTTAGTCTCCGGTGCACGTGACATTAAAATCCTCATTTTGCTGCGTTACACATGTTTAACGTGCAGAGACGGGATCCCACATGCAAAACACACGTGCATCAATTTTTCACATTTGAACACAGATGTGTCGGGGGAGGTGTTTCAGTTCCACATCTGCTGGGCCGTATGGAGGAAAGGTGAGCAGAAACATGCACAGTTTGATAAATCTGAATATTTCTGTGTGCGTGCACGTTCCTCATTTTGTCTCATCAACTCTCAGTGTGAAAACTGCACACTCTTTGATGCACGAGGCCCCAGGTGGCACTGAACTGTAAAACTGTACTCTTGGCCCTGCACATTATTTTATTGTCCACCTCCGGTCATATCGTACCCGCTCCAGCTGACCTTGTATTTACCTGGGCAGCAGCCACTTTTATGAGTTATTCTACTGAAGCACAATTTAATAATAAAGATAAGGAGTTAGAGCAGTTCTTAATCTTTAAGATGATGTTTAGACACAGACATGTTCTCTGTCAGAGAAGCGCTCGGCAGCGAACTCTTTGGCGACTCCTCAGCGAGCACCATTTGCCAACCAGTTGCCAGCGGTGGCAGCCCAGTAGCGCATGACCTGCACGGAGCTTGAACATGTAGCAGAGCATAAAACATGGTTAGCGCTCGATCACAGAGTCGATGAGCTTTGCTTGAAGTCTCTGAAGATGATGGAGGCGTATGTCACGTTTGGAGGGGTGCACAGAATCGACTCAGACACCGGCGAGTTGGGGAACGGACTCACCGGAGGTCCAGTGCAGTCACGAAAAGGGGAGGGGGGCATCAGAGCAACAGAGTCCTCCATCGCTAGTTTGACGTCAACCAAGTCACCGTCGTCATGAACCTGGGCATTTTTGTACCTGCAGCCCTGGAGAAGACCAAACTGCTCATTCTCCTCCTCATCATCATCTAATGGCTCATCATCAAACGGGTCGAGATGGACAGGCAGGACCGGGTCCTGCTGGATGAGGTGAGCCTGGTGATACACCGGCATGCCACTGCTCACAGCCTGAGGGAACTCAGGGATGCCACTGTTGTTTAACGCCACCTCTTCCTGGAGGTGTTCGGTGACGCCGTGTTGAGGGACGATGTTGTTCTGTTGGAGAAGCTCGGGGGAATAGATCTCAACCTCCTCGCCCACGTCTTTTATCTGCCCGCGGGCCGGCATTTGCCCATGGGCCATCATGGGGGGTGAGGCAGGGGAGTTGTAACTGAGAGGCTCACTTTCATCCTCCTCAGCCACGTTGTACAAAGTCTTGGTGCTGAGGTCTGAGAACTCCCGGGCTGAGCTCTGGTAGGTGTTAGTTAAGGGCTTGATGACAGCCATCTGATTGGAACCTGCTTCCTGTCTCTTCACGTGCACTGACAGTCTGTGCCACATATGATCCCCTTTTGGAGGACGTCTTGCACCTGGTTCAGACCATGACACAGACTTTCCATTAGAACTATGAACAAAATAAAGATGGCCGTTACTCCACAGGAACCCAGAAAGATGAAGACAAGAACAGCATTTTTGTTTCATGTAAAAAAAAAAAACACGCTTTGATATTTGTCTAATCTTACTTTCTGTAAAAATCCTGTAAACGGAGTTCCAGGACTTTAGAAGGTTCGGTCCAGATGTAACCAAACAGAATTTACAATATGGGCTGTATTCTTTAACAAATACTAACTCCTTAAAGAAATGCATATCGCCCGCTGCCTTTCATGCTCGAGTTCTGAACTAAGATCATCTCCTGACGCACGAGATGAAGCTAAAGTGTTTTGGATTAACTGTGTGACGATGTTTTGTGCAATCTCACAAAATCTCACAACTGCTGCACTCATCAGCCTGTGTGTTGAGAATGACTCGTAAAGTTTAGCTCAGTATTTGTCAACTTGACTGAGCTATAGCAAGTTTTGTGTTAGCGACCGCTGCTTGGGTGTGAGACTTGTTGAAGAAGAGCTAACGGTGAAGGTTTCATTAAAATCTAGTTTAGTGTTTACGAGACGTTTTGCTAGCAGACAAACGTACACAGGCGGTGGGTGATCTGGAACGTATCTCGTTAACGTCTCAGATTTACGTCCTGCAGTATTGTTAGCTACAGGAACCCTGAAGAAACCGTGCACGTATCTGCATGTGTGATCTGCTCCATCCCTCAGAGACCCTTGCTTTAATTGAAGCGGTGGATCAAAGGTTGAAATGGCTGTGAGAATTGAGCCCTGACCTACATTTGTCTCACTTTGTTTTGATGAAAGTAAATACAGTTAGACGTCGAGCTTCCTTTGAGAGGGAACTCGAGTAAAGGCAGCATCCCTGAGGAACCCCAGGAGCACGGCCTCAGCTAATGAACCCACCTGCCATTTTCAGTGTTCTTCTTCCTCTTGAACATGTTCAGCAGGCTGTTGCTGCGGCAGGCCATTTTGCCGTCTCCGACGTGCATGCGCACAGCGTCGGAGGTGGTGAACGCACTGCGCACGTTTCGCTCCGGTTTAGCAATGATGATGTACATCTTGGGCGTGAACATGCACCCCAGAGCAACGGTCACGCTGAGGCTCACGGAGAAGGACGTGGTGATGATCTTGTAGTTGCTGCCGAAGTAGATTGGCACGAAGGCGAGCCAGATGATGCACGTGGTGTACATGGTGAAAGCAATGTACTTGGCCTCATTGAAGTTGGCAGGAACGTTGCGGGTTTTGAAGGCGTAGTAGGTGCAGCTCATGATGAGTAGACCGTTGTAGCCGAGTGGAGCTACGACACCTAGGTTGCTGGTGTTGCAGATCAAGAAGACCTCTCTGATGCTGGGGTAGGATTTGATCGGTTCAGGGGGTTCCATGATGATCAGGGTAACTTCCAACGTAAGCTGGAGACTGATCAGGATGGAGGCGATGACCACCTGAGCCCAAGCACTCATGAACCTGGGCTTCCTGGTGCATATCTTCTTCTTGCTGCCTGCCAGGATGCGGGCGATGCGATTGGTTTTGGTCACGAGGGCGGAGTAGCACATGGCAGCTGAGAGTCCGACGAGAAGCCTCTGGAGGTAGCAGGAGGCCACGGTTGGTCTCGCAATGAGGGTGAAAGGACACAGATATCCCAGGAAGATCCCTGCCAGGATGATATAACAAAGCTCCCGGCTGGAGGACTTCACCACAGGTGTGTCCCGGTACAAGACGAATACAAGGGCCACAAATGACGTCACCAGGATGCCCAGGCAGGAGAAGACCACCTGGATGATGGACTCTGGATTGCTCCACTCCAGGTAGTTCAGGGGAATTGGCTCACAACCTGACAAATAGGAAAACACGAGAATTAGTGTCCAGTCACTAAATACTAAAGGCTGATTATATTAAAGGCCAAATTGTTTTTGAAGGTTTGCATCCTGCCCACCAAACTTTTACACTTGGATCAGGTTAAGAAATGATGGAGTTATAGTCATTTTGATCAAACCTTAAAATAAATATTACAACACTAACAAACTGAGTTACAGCTGTTTTCTGTTGGCGAGTGCTGATTAGTTGTAGAGTCTCTGATGGGACCGACTCCAAACGCTCTTCAGCTGGAGGTGTACATCCAGTGATCACTGCCTGCAGGTTTTG
>JARVGV010000673.1:26343271-26353617 GCA_031762435.1 Hypsolebias longignatus
GTGTTTGGCGGCCCCCCCGGGTGGTTGGAGGGGGGGGGGGGGATTGGAAAGACCCTCCATACGTCCATGTTGTAAACATGACAACTTGAAAAATGAGTGATGAACCAATTTCTATTTGGTGTGTGGACACGTCCAGGCATACGAAAAGTTACACTTTACATTGGGTTGCCATGTCAAAATACAACATCCACTTACCGGTACATAGGGGGATAGAAAAGAAACAGCCTTTATTGTCCCACGGATGGGAAATTCAGTGCAACAGCAGCAACAGACACATACATATGAAGATATCTACATACAGTATATATATTTATTAATTAATTTAAAAAGATTAAGTGATATGGTTTGAGTTCTCGGACTCGAGCAAGATGCCAAACTGGAACGGTTTAAAGGTTTTATTTAAAACACGCTGCTGGTGGAGGTCAAGGTTCTGCAGCGAGTCCAATCTGCAGAGACACTGTTTGTCAGTGGACTGACAGTTTCTGTGATTAGGAAGAAGGAGTCGGGCAGGATGACGCCACCGGAGCAGACAGGTGAGCAGCAGAGGAGCTGGTTGGTGCGGGACGTAGTCCAGACAGATATCCAGAGAAGAGAGTCAGACAGAAAGCAGAGGGTCGTTACCAGAGAACCAGAGGTCCAATAAATCCAACAGGAGGGTCCGTGAGGTGCAGTAATTAATCCAGAAGGGCAGGTCATACCATGGTCAGATGGGCGATAAGGTAACAGGCAAGGAGCAAGCAGATTGATAATCCAGATGAGAGGCGTGGGGTCGAGGCAAAGTGATCCAAGAGAGCTTTGACATGGACGCTGGACATCTACTTCCTCAAAGGGTTCGATAATCTGGCGGAGAGTGCATTTGTGACGTCATAAAGGAGTAAAGCTAGCGTCTCATTTATGAATAGGAGCTAACTTACTTATTATTTAGTTTGTATTTCAGACACTTTGCAGAGGACACAGCTTGTTCACACGTTAGCGATCCCAGGAGATATTAAAAAAAGATTCATCATTTGCATTTCTTATTTTAAGTGAAAAAAATGACATCTAGATTTGGTCTCTCACTTCCAGACATCTGCCGACATGTGACTTTTGCTTCGGGTATTCAGGATGGTCTCGCCTTGGTCCTGTCGTCTGCAGAAGCTCGTTCAGTGAACTCTTGGCCTGAAGAATTGGATCCACAGGGAGAACTGGCCTCTGAGACACCAGCAACTCAGAGTCTAGGCAGACATGTACGTTCTCTTTTGAAAAGCTCACTGAGTTTTGCCACAAGAGTTTTTTCCTCAGCGACAGTTGCAGTTGTTTTTCAGTGGTTGGTAGAAGATGTGTTTGAATATTTGAATGAAAACTGTGACTGCTAGAACATTTCATCATTTCCATTCAGACAAATCCCAGTTAAAACATGAACATTTAAGCATTTTCCCCTCACTGCTCTGCTGTGGCCGTTCTGTGTGAAGACAACACCCGTGGGTTTTCTCCAGGGACTCTGGTGTTTTCCATAATCATTTTATTTTTAAAAAGCCCGCACGGTGGTGCAGTTTGTAGAGCTGCCGCCTCTCAGAGAGTAAGTTGCCAGATTGAATCTTGGCCGGGACCTTTCTGAGTGAAGCTGCAAGTTCTCTTCATGCATGCTTGGGTTTTCTCCAGGTTCTCTGGTTTTTCCCATAATCATTTTATGTAAAAAAAATTTAAAAATAAAAAGGCCTGCACGTTACGTTACTTGAGAGGGTCACAACTGTAAATGTGGGGACAGTGACAGGCAAAGGTAGAGAGCTGGCTGACATGATGCAGAGAAGGAAGGTAGAATTGAAGCTGCCTAAAAGCAATCACCAAGTCTTCGTGCAATTTAGTTTGCTGTGGCGACCCCTGAAGAATGGAGCAGCCGACAGAAGAAATAAATAAATAAATAAATAAATACACTGTAAACCAACCACCCCTGTCATTTTAGGAAATTGTGATTTTTAATTTTTATATAGCTTAAAATGGTAGTTTCCTTAAACGATTGGATGTTTGACTTTCACCAAGAACATTAAAGATTACTTGTATTCTCTGTTCAATCCAATCAAGCGACGAGACAACGCTTGTTTTAGTTGTCTAAAGGTTCAGGATATTTTGTAATTAAATTAAATTCACCCTGATGCCTGCTCAATAATCAAGTAATAAATAATAATAATTAATACATTAAATTCAGTTTATTTATATAGTACCAAGTCACAACAGAAGTCATTTCAGGGCACTGAACAGAAACATTCATAAAGAGTGACACTGTACACACACATGAACACACACAGACACTATCACCACACTCGCTCTTCAGTAGATGATGTGTTGCATTATTTTGACAAAAGCTAAGTGGTCTCATTATTTTTAACAATAAACTGAAAAGTAAATACACAAGAGGCCTTTTTCAGTGAGATGTGTAAGACGTTCAGGTGATTTTACATGGAAACATTAACAATGAATCAGAGGCTTTTTTTTAAGCTGGATAAAATACAGTAAGTCCCAAAGTAGGTTTTTAGCTCAACTATAAATAAATGCCTTTCAGCTCAGCCAGGGCCGGTCTGAGCTGCAGCCAGCAGAGAGCAGAGAGGAGGCAGGACAAAGTAAATAACTGCATATTTCATGGACACAACTAAGATCTCCATTCTGCTTCATGCTAAGAATCCACTCACAATGTCTGTATAATTCATTACTGCTGGATTCTTCTTGGTGTGCAGCGGCAGAACGGTTAGAGGAAGGAGAACGTACAAGAACATTCTTGTGTCAACAGGATGAGCCACATTATTACTGCACGCAGCCAAAGGCAGAGCGGCCGTAACGATTTGGCTTGTGTGTTGGTTTGTCTGTGGCGTTAGCAAAATATATCATGAATCAATAAACAGAATTTTGGGACGCGCATGCTCACAATACTCCTAGCATTTATTAAACATTACTTCTGTATTTACCAAAAAAAAAAAATCAACATTGTCGATCAAGTAGATGTGATTTCCTGCATTTTGCTGTGTTTTAACGGGTTGTTAAACATATATTTATCTACATTTGTAAACACTCCGCTTCTGTCATCTGATTGGTCAGCTGCTGATGAACCTATTGGATTGATTGACAGGTACTGGATCCGACTCATGCAAAAAAAAAAAAAAAAATCATAGATTTTACTGACCATTTTAAGATGGTCATCATTTAGTCCATATTTATTCAATATTTTGTTGAATCCCAGGTTTGAGAATTTAGTTTTCTTACAAAATCCTAATGAAAGTTTTTGTTTTATTTTTCAGGGGTGCTGAGTTAAAATTTAGGGGGACTTCAGCCCCCGCAAAAAGAGGCTAAAATCGCCACTGGCTAATACAAATATTCTACTTTATTGTACAGCGTTATTTTACATTAGGTGTTTTACCTTATTGTTAAATGTGCAAATTTTTTTTAATGAACAAATAAGTGCTGAATATTTAAATGTATGCATCCATCCGTCCATCCATGTGTGTGTGTGTGTGTGTGTGTGTGTGTGTGTGGTTAGGACAGTGTCCTGTGTTGAAAGGCATACGAGGCTTTTTAAAGTGGGCCAAAGGAGTTTTCAGTGAAGTAGAGCTCCTTTTGGATGAAATGGTGAGGATGATGAATGTGCTCTCAGGTGTCATGGGAAACCCATGAAAATAGGACAGAGCAGGTTTGTGAAAAAGGACAAGCTGTACAGGGTAAAATATTGACAGAGAGGAGGGTGCAGGAGATGCAAAAGCTTAGAGGAAGTCAGAGGAATCTCCTTACGTCTGGAGGCATCATGCAGCAGGAACACACAATAAAAGACCTCTTTCTTCTAAAAATCAAA
The DNA here is from genome assembly GCA_031762435.1 of Hypsolebias longignatus. Taxonomy (NCBI): domain Eukaryota; kingdom Metazoa; phylum Chordata; class Actinopteri; order Cyprinodontiformes; family Rivulidae; genus Hypsolebias; species Hypsolebias longignatus. The sequence goes on from JARVGV010000673.1 coordinate 26,347,089, forward strand.
GCTACTCAGCTAAAGCTCTCTGCTGTAATCAGAAAGGTTTTTGTCAAGGCAGAAGGTATTTTATGATTTAAAGCAACAGGCGTCAGAGAATAGTTCCAGGTTTCATCTGTAAGAAAGTTTTTTTTTTATATATATATATATTTAGTCAAAATGAAAAAAATCTGCCACTCCTTCAAGAAGACATGTTCCTGCTCCCGGCTCGTCATGTCAAAGTTTCAGACTAACATCATCTTATGATGAGAAATGGTTTTCCAGACGCTTTGGTCAAATATGGACAGTAAGGAGAGCCATTTGAAATTATTTTAAATAACCAGAGACCCCGCAGGTAAAAATAATGGATAGATGGATGGATGGAAGTCTACATGCCACAAATGCATGAAGTGATTTCTCATTACTTGGAGATAAAAAGCTCCTGATGTTCTCAAGGTGTTTTTCTGCACTGGAACTGAACAGGGAATGAAAATGACCTTAATGAGGAAACACCAAACAAAATGGATAACCCCAACAGTTTACTCCAAAGTGGGAAAAAAGTTATGTTGGTGCTAAGATGGTCTCTGGATGCCCTCTCCTCAGGTGCCCGCCCTCTCCCCCGTCAACATTCATGTCAAACTGGTTCAAAACACCAGTGATTTTTTTTGTGTCCACTTTGCTGTTGGTGGAGAATCAGTTCTGTGTGGTGTTTCCTCAGACTGATGAAGCCTTCTGGATGGAGAATGAAACGTCTCAGCACATAAAAAAAGAAACTGTCCAGATGACCTGACTGAACATTATTGGATTTTATACCTGGATTACTGAGCATGAACTTTGGTGCTTATTTTTCATGTCATCCAGCTCACAAGACAAATGAATGGAGTTCCATATGTGGCTGCAATCAGCTTAGATTCTGACGTAGAAACAGTTTTTGAAAGGAACATTTCTTACACCTTGATGTGGCCACACACCTAAACAGAAGTTGGTGCTCCAAGTTACCATGCTCACAACATGCACGGACAGATGGAGGGTCTTTCCAAGACCCACTTATTGCTCCACGATGGGGGCAAAAAGGTTGATTTTAACACCAGTTTAATGTTTGAATTCAAAGAAAGGGTTTAGAAAAAGAGACAAAGTGTCCGAAGAGCAACACTGGGTGAAACCGAGACCATCAAAGGTGAAGATGGGGTGAATACCAAATTTCTACATTTTGGGAGGGTTAAAAAACATTGAGTGGTTGGGTACTACAGGTCTAACAACACATTTTAAATAAATTAAAATGTTAATTATAGACGTAAGTAGAGGTGAACGGAGGACAAGCGCACCTTCCAGTTCCTTGTCGGGCCACCAGCCCAGCTCACAGGCTTTACACGTGAACTCGTCCTGGACGATCTCGTTGTCTTTGCAGGACGTGCAGATCCAGCAGCAGCTCACCTCTCCCTTCCTGATGACCTGGTTAATAAAATATACCAAAGAAAATCAACATTAATGTTACAGTGGAAGGGACACAGACTAACTATTCCAGCTGTTTTAGAGCTCAGCAGAAGTGCAGACATCAGGAAACAGGACAAGTTCATTTTAACGAGGAGAAAAATGATTTGGTTATTTACTTAAACATTTTGGAAAGATGTCTGTAAAGATTGCAGCTTTGAAGTTGTCAGGTTGACTAATTTAGTAGAAAACTAATTTGTAGAATTTGTAGAAAAATAAATAAAGAAAAATGTCCTCTTAGTTTTGACATATCCAGATTTAAAGATTAAACATAACGATGACAAACTGTAATTATTGTATTTTAACTGATACAAAAACTATAATGAGACATCATAATGGAGAATACAAAAACTACAAGTGACAAAACAAAGCTAAAACCAGCAGAACAGTAGCTAAAAATTAGAACTGCCAAAACAGTAGCTAAATGCTAAAACTAGCAAAATATTAGCTAGACTCTAAGACCAGCTAAACAGCAAGTAAAAGGTAAAATCAAATATTAAAGTAGCTAATAGCAAAAATAACAAAACATTAGTTTGAAACTAAATTGATCAGAATAACAGCTAACAGCTAAAACTAGCTAAACTGTAGCTAAAAGCTAAAACTAGCAAAATATAAGCTTGAATTTAAGGCCAGCTAAACAGCAAGTAAAAGGTAAAATTAAAGTGGCTAATAGCAAAAATAACTAGAAAGTTCCTGCAGAAAGTTGACAAGGACTGCCACGTTGAGGCCATTATAAAATTTTAATTCAACAGTGGTTAGATCTTGGCTACCAACCACACCAAATTTTAGCTCAATATCTTCCCTCTTAGCTAAAAAGGCCATCTTAGATTTTTGAATTTGCATTAGTAATGTATAACAACTCGCTTGAAGCTACGACCAAATCAAATTTCAGCTCAATATCTCAAAGAATGACTGGTTTATAGTCAATTTAGAGTTTTTTGAGGTAGCTGCAGCCATCTTGAACCAAAATGGCTCCAAAAGTTAATCAGTGCTGTTCCTGCACCTCTTGACTCTTTGTCATATGTGTCAAACTCAAGGCCCGGGGGCCAAATGAGGCACTCGTTGACCTCTTATCTGGCCCCCAAGATGTTATTTTAACTGTAAAATATTTTTATCATTTTAATTTTTTGAAGTAATCTTTGATTATAATGTCAAAAGTGCAACACAGAATGTCAAATGAGACCAATCAAACTCTTGCTGAGGAACCTGCAACCAAGGAAAGATGTTGGGTATCTAACGAGTTAATTTAGATTCTGAAACCGGACCTTAGTTTGAAAAAGGTTTTAATTTTGGCCCCCTCTTGTAAGTGGGTTTGACACCCCTGTTGGGTCATTTGACCTCACTGTGGCAGTTAGAGGTGGTTGAGTTCTGTCAGTGTTCTTCTATGAAAAATGGTGTATTTGTTTGCAAATTATGTCGCCATGGTAACTCGAAACGCTATTAAAAGTAAAAGCGCACATCACGGTGCCGAGCCGGTCACTTTGATATAACATTTGTGGGAACTGCGGTTCGGGCCACATTAAAGTTGATACAAGAGCAAGACCCTTTCAGGTGGATAATAGACGTCTTTCTAGGCAGTCCCCAAACAAACAGTAGTTAGAAGCAAATTTATCAGAACAGTGGCTAACAGCTAAAACTAGTAAAACTGCAGCTAAACACTAAAACTAGCAAAATATTAGCTTAAATCTAAGACCAGCTAAATCATACATAAAAGATAACTCAAATAATAAAGTAGCCAATAACAAAAATAACAAAAGAGTGTAAGTTAATTTAAAAAAATTAACAACAAAACAACTGGACTTTATTTGTAACTGAAGACATTTTGCTTCTTGTCCGAGGAGCTTTCTCAATTCAAAGAAACAAGGAGTGTGGGGTTCAAGTTATAAAGCTGTGGTGTTCTGTAGGCTTGCATCATGCAGACCCACAGAGGGTGGGACTAACAAAGAGTTGAAGCTACATTTATCAGAACAGTGGCTAACAATAGCTAAAACTAACTAAACTGTAGCTAAACATTACAAATGAATCAAGCATATTAAAGATGTTTTCAAAGAGCACTAAGCTTTGGAAGGAGCTTTAGATATCTCAAAGCAAAGGAACTAATGGTACAAAACTGAAAATTTAAGAAAGTTGCAAATACCAAAAGTTATAGCTGCAACAGCCTGAATGAGCTGAACATTATGATAGCTGAATGGCCGAAACAGCTAAAAGTATGCTCAAAAAGCTAAGAGTTCAAAGACGTACAGAAGAAAGCAGTAAAAGAAAAACAAGTGTGAAAGCTGACTCAGCATTATAAACTTATACAAACAGGACTTAATAAAAAATAAGGGAATTTAAAGTGTGAGTCATTAGTACAAATAAATCAATTATTGCAACATATAACCTTTGTATAAGAGTAGATATTTACATATTGTTCTTTAATAAGCAGCATACTGTCATCAAGAAACTTAAAAGGTGATATTTTATGGGACATGTTGTGTAAAAACCCAGAACATTTAATGCAAGAAAACAATACGGTCTGTGTGAGCACATAAAGACGAGACCTTGATCTCTCCTTTGGAGCAGGGCTCGCTGCAGACTGAGCGGACCATGTCACTGCGGTTCATCTGCATCATTTCATCATCAACGCTCAGAATGCTCTCGTGCCAGGAGCCGATGTTAATGTAGTCGTAAACGCCAGGCTCGACGCGCTGAAAGTTCATAATCTCATATCTGAAGAGGAACAAGAAGGACAAGAGTGGGAGATGGCAGAGGCTCATAAATTATTTTAGTAGCAAGTTTTTAATCAGATAATAAAAACAGGGATTTATTAAATGCCACATTACACGCACAATCAAGACAAAGACATTTAAACTCGAGTCCACCACCACTGTGGGTCTTGCACAAATGAGTAGCACTTGGAGTGACTCTTAGATGCTATCACTGAAACCATAAGCTTGGTATCTGGAAGATTCACTGAGGTATAGCCATTTTTGTGTTCACTAAGTTTGCTAAGCTGTGGCAGCCATCTTGAACTGGGTTAACTCTAAAAGTCATTTAGTTGTAGACGCACAGCCACTGAGAGTGTTTCAGTGAAACTTGTCCAATGGTTTATGAGATAACGGCACGGTGGCTCAGATGGTAGAGTTGTTGCCTCTTAGCGAGAAGATCGCAAGATTGAATCCCATCCAGGGGTGTTTCTGGATGGAGTTTGCATGTTCTCTCTGTGCTGCGTGGGTTTTGGTTTCCTCCCACAGAATAAAAACATGCATGTTAGACTGATGGTGGCTCTAAACTGTGAGAGTGAGTGAATGGTTCAATTCAATTCAAAAATACTTTATTAATCCCAAAGGGAAATTTAACGTTGCAGCTCGTTATCCTCGTTTCATTAAGAGATGTCACAGATGCTGATGGCTGCAGGCAGGAAGGATCTCTTGTAAAGGTCCATCACACAGCGGATCTGAAGAAACTGGCTCCAGATGCCATCCAGTGCGTCCACCCAGACTAGGCTGACCTCGCGGTTCCTCATGGTGGACTATCCTGTCTTTCTGCTTTCACGAGCCGTATTTCCTGCCAGCTCCAGGATCTTGTTTGTCTCTGTGTCCCTGAGATGGACTGGAGACCTGTCCAGGGTGTCCCCCACCTCTAGCAAAGTGATGGCTGGATCAGGGCACCAGTGACCTCCCGTGACCCAAAAAGGAAGAAGCGGGTAAAGATGATGGATGGTTTATGAGTAACACACACGGGGACTCAAACATTCTAGTTTTCTTGTCTTAAAAGTGATTTCCCTCAGAAAAGAGGAATAACATCAAACTTTTTTTTGAAAACAAGAAGAATAGGAGAAGTAGGTTTACCTTCCTGGAGAATCTCCATTCTCGTCAAACCATATGTCTTCCCCAGACACACCTGTGAAGGACGTCTTGAGGAGAAAGTCCAACAAGTGGCTTCCATCCACCGGTTTCATGTCCTCACAGAGCCCCTCGTGGTCAGGGCAGAGGTCAGAGTGCATGTCGTGCAGACCGTGGGCCATGGCGTAGATGGCGTTGATGACAAAGCCCATCTTGCTGTCTTGGACATAGTTGTCCTCCAGACTTTCATAACCTGCCCACAAACGAGACAACTGTAAGAGCTCATCCTCAAGACTACACGTGTGAGTTCACAGCCATTCAGGAGTGCTCGTCGCTGCAAGCAGTAGCATGTTCTATGTGGCTTTCTAAAGGGATAGTCTGGTCACTTCTGGAGTTATTTTCAGTCCAGTAGTTATCAAAAGTTATTAACCATGACATAATTCACTGAGCATCGAGAACTTCACCCAGGCTTCGCTAATGGCTAGCGAAGGAGAACCCAATTTATGTAACTTGTCAGGCTTTTTTCTGTGCAGGCTGTGGAGGGCTGACGCCTCTCCCTCACCGTGCGAGAGGCAGAGTCCATCCCAGGGACACAGAGACACCATTCATGCTCTCACTCACACCTAGGGACAATTTTAAAGTGTCAATTTTAAATGTTTTTTTTTTTTTTTTGTCTGTGGGAGGAAGGTACCTGGCTAAACACACACAGAAAGACCAGGAGGGGAGCCTGAGCCCGTTGGTGCTGAGGCTGCAGAATGAGTGGCACGTCTTGTCCAGGGGTTGCAAACTGTTCAGTCTAAAGAACTGCCTCTTCTCTCAACAACTAAAATTTATCCTGGAAAAAATATCCTGATGCTGCTCAAACATCCAGGTACAAAAATCTAACAAGGTAAAGTCAGGTCCTCTGGATGGATTCTTCTCCTTGAAACATTTCATCTTTCATCCAAAGGACTTCTTCAGTCTGAGGAGCTGCAACAAACTCAGTTGTATAAGCAGCACCTTCTCATGGTGGATCAACCAGTTTACTGCTGACAGCCAGAACCAGCTGTTCACATGATAAAGGACCATCAGCCTAACGTCTGTTCGTTAGTGCCCTGATGGCCGCTTGCTATTCACAGAGGGCTGAGTGATACTAGGAATAAGGATAAGAATCTAGGATAAGAATAAGTTGGAATCCTGGCAAAAACCAATGCAGACATGTTCTTGTTCTTGATTTTCTACATCTGCCTTATCTGTCTGTTTTA
>JARVGV010000673.1:26408555-26419538 GCA_031762435.1 Hypsolebias longignatus
TCCATCCATCCATCCATCCATCCATCCATCCATCCATCCATCCATCCATCCATCCATCCATCCATCCATCTATCCATGACACAGATGACACAACTACAAAGTCCTTCAGGGATCTGCAGCCTAGCGAGTCCTGGTGCCATGTGAACTTATTCCCTTATGTCAGAACATGGTGTTTGTGATGGACAAGCTGTGACTCGCACCCAGGTCCAACAACAGAAGACCACTTGGGTTCTGATTAGAGAGGCCGTTCCTCCATGTCATGCCCCTCCAGGTCACACTGTCGTTACCCACATGGACTTTGAGTGACCACGTAACTAAAAACTAAAATCAGAAAAACTATAGGTAGATGCTAAAATGAACAAAAATTGTTAAAAGTTAAAATTGTGAAAACCATAACCAAAAGGTGAAATCAGAAAAAATCATAACCAAACACTAAAATTAACAAAAGTGAAGCTAAAAATTAAAATTAGCTAAAGCAAAGCTAAAGTTCAAATTAAGCGATTTGGCAACAAATGCAGCAAAATGTCAATAGATATGTAAAGTTAGCAAAGCAATGTTTAAAAACTCAACTCGCTAAAGCTTCATTTAACAAACGCTCAAAGCTCGATGGAGTTTTTAAATGAAGTTAACTATTTTGAACAGTATAACAAAATGTTGTAGTGCCTGAATGTGAACGAGCTAAATGTATTTAGATGACGTGAATGATCAATGTAGCACAAAGTGTGCACAAGTAGTTTGAAAAAGCAAATGGAAGAAACAGGAAATGTTAATGTTGGCTCAGCACTCACATAAGATGTTTTACTATGTTTCATTAGTAATACTCAGATATTGTGTGAACAATTTGTATTAATTATCATGTTTTATATTCAGCATTGTGTTTTAGTTGTCGTGACATCTTTGAACAGAAGATGAAAACATGTTTTTGTGTAAACACCCATTTAAGACGACTCTTGACTAATATGTTGTTGAACTGTTGAAGGACGTTCTGATGAAAGCGTTTCTAGTATTGACAGCTATTTCTGGATGACTTTAGCTCTGTGTAATTGCCCAACGTGCTGTGTGGGTAGATGTTCCAAGTAATGTTAGAAATGTAACACCACCCGTGACTCGGCAGTCGTGTGAAAGCTGCTCCGGGTTAGAACCACTTGGTCCACCTGTTGTTTACTCACTGTGAATCAGCATTTTGTGAGAAAAGGTAAAGAAGGACTTTTGTTGTGTTTCTCATAGATGCCTGCTCACCTGAGGCTGCGTTTAGAGAGATGCTGGGCAACACCAACCAGAGAGCCGTACGGGCACATTCAGTACACCTTCATCAAGGACAGGTCTGCATCTGCTGCTGGTGGCGCAACGACCAGATTTGTTTTTGTCTGCATCTGTGGGTGTGGATCGTTTGTAGCATTAGCAAAATGTCTCGTGACTGGATGGATGTTTTGTTGTTGTTGTTGTTGTGGAGCAGAAGTCCATCCATCCATCTGTCTGTCCATTGGTGCATGTGAGCACGATAACGTAAAAAATAAGTGTTACTGACTTTCATTTTGGTGTGTGACTATCTATGCGTAAGAAAAGTTGCTTACGAAAATTGGGTTGTCACGGCTAATTCTAAGATGGCTGCTGCCATATATTTAAATATGCTAACCTTGTGAGATGGATAACTTCAAAGTTAAGTAACATGCCAACTTCTATTTTGGTGTGTGGCTGCATAGGATTGAGAAAGGTCACTATCAAAACTGGATTGCCCCATTTGTGTATACAGTATATAAATGTTTTTTTTTCTGAACAGTGCCTGTAACACGGCTGCGTCAGCGAGTGGCCACCATTTGCAACCCTCTGGCTCCGTCATTGGCCCTTGTTGTGGATAAAATTGCTCCATCCACGCACCAGAATGTGTCACTCTGTGCCGCCTCAGGCAAACAAAAAAAAAAACAACAGCAAAAAAAAAAAAATAAATAAATAAAAATACTACCTCTGTTATTCTACACAGAGTAACTTCTACCCACTTGAATATTTGAATATCTCGCATAAAACATTTAGGTTTACTTGCATTCCCAGTTCAATTCTAGTCTTTAAAACACTTGTTGCAAAAACTACAAACACTCACTGTTGAAGTCCTTCAGCGACGGAGGACGTTGGCGTACCGCTTGTTATTATTTATTGTTGTACATGTACAGATCAGTTAATTACCATGTTAATTTTCACACCAGTTCAAGATGGCGTTTCAGTTTATCAACATCAGCCAACTCAAAAATGGCTATAACTTTCAGTTTGACAGATATCGAGCTAAAGTTTGGTTTAGTAGCTAAACTGAAAAGGTTTGCAAAAGTTCCTTAAGAGTCTTGTTTGTGGTGTGCTCTGTCGCAGCCGTACTGCTCTGCATTGGCAAACAGCTCGATGTTCTTTTACTGAGGTGCTGTTGAAATATGAAATAAGAGTCTGTTGCCCAGAGAGCAACGAATCTCAGAGCCGGGTCATGTGACTCCCGTCTGTGCGGCCTTGTGCGTATCAGTTCAACAGCTGTGCATGCCTTTGACAGCAAGCAGCTTTTTCTACTGTAAAACGCTGTCACAATGAAAACAGACAAGAGGAGAACTGTTTGCATTGATATTTTTTTTACATTTTTATTTTCATCAGATGAGCTCAGACCTAAAGGGTCGTGTGTTGTTCTAAACAGGACTCAGGTCCCAGCAGCACCCTCCTGACTACTGTGTTTCTCACTAGCTGTCCAGTGTTGACAAACGAGCAGACTCTCAGCGTGCTGAAGAACGGCAACGGTCCGGAGGCCACGTTCAGGATACAAATGTTCAAGTTTGTCGGCAGCTCGTACACCAACGTCTTCCTCCACTGCAACGTCCAGATCTGCCTCAGCGGCCAGAGCCTGTGTCAGCCTGTGAGTGAGCTCACCAACACTTTTAGCTTAAAGTAATCGTCAGAGGCCGGTTCAGACAAGCAGCCTGCTGTAAGCCTAATATAGACCCGTCAGCCTCAGAAGGCTCCTTTAGACGAACCAGCTGATAGTTTAACTGTCCTTATTTCAAATGTACAAGGCGTGGCATTTACAATATTTATTTTTTTTATATGTATTTCTTTGACAGAACTGTTCTGCTGAAGATGGGCTAATGAGAATACGGAGAGAAATCCCACTGTCCCACACAGTGTCCTATGGACCAATCAGACGACTCCATACCGACCATGAAAAACCCAATCTGAGTGTGTTCTGTAAAATCTCTCATCGCTTTTGAAATGATGTTCAGTCAGATAGTTATTTGTAGTTAGCACCTTATCAGCTGTAACATCAGAGCACAAAGTACTGTATGGACAAAAGAGCAGAAGTCTGTCCAGGCTAGGCTAATATTTAGCCAAACGAGGGTCTGTATTGATTATTTAGGCTTATAAAAGATTTTTCTCTAAAACTAGAGCTAGGTTAGGAAACCCAAGCCAACCCTAACTATAGGATTTATCAAAAAGGAAAATCTTAATCCCAGTCTTCAAACTGGACAATGTGTCAGCCTCATGGACAGAAACTGGAAGTTGGTTCCACAAGAGAGGAGCCTGAGAACTGAAAGAGCTTCCTCCCATTCTGCTGCTGGAAACTCCAGTTAAGACTCTGGCATCAACATTTTGGATCAGCTGAAGACTTTTTAAAGAAGTTTTTGGACACCCAGATAACAAACCATTACAATAGTCCAGTCTAGATGTGAACAAAAACAAACACCTTCATTTGGCCAGACAGTCAGTTAATTCTGGAGGAAGACTTTTGCTCTTTTCTCCATTCTCTATGCTTCATGACTTACCGGTATGTCACAACTGTTAATAGTACTAACTATTGGTAACTGTTTGATGGACCGTCACTCTAATGTTTAAATAATCCAAATAAATATGGATCCTCCTTTTTCCTGTTTGTTGTAGATTCCAGCGGCGTTCTTCCGGTGGAGACTTTAGTCCTCGGAGGCCTGCTGATCGTCTTGCTGCTGATGACAGCGGTGTTTTGGAGGCTGTGGCTTCGCTCCAGGCGTTTCTACCCAGCACAAGAAGCACAGCTCACTTTATCAAATATTCACCACATCTCAGAGGTGGCCTCGTGAATCAAGGACGTTTTAGATCTGATAAATGAACATAGAAAGATGCAGGTGTGATTTATAAATATGTATGTTATGACTCTTTTGTGTTTATATTTGTTATTTGTATGAAATTACATTAATAATTTTTTTGTCTTGTTTCATTGATAAAAATCTCTAAATGGTATTGAAATATCAATAAAAATGAGCAATAAAATAAGCCTGTCAGTCAATTTGTGATTTTATTTATTAATTTATTTTGTAATTTACATGGGTTCATAAGAACATGTGTAAATTTTTAGTGTGAATGTATGATTGTTGAAATTCTGCAAATAACTTCCCAGTTATTTCAGAATGACTATGAATGGTCTTCAGGGTTTTCCCCCAGTCTGTCTATTTCAGAGCTGTCACAACTCTGCGCCCATAAACCCGAATAGGTCTGGGCGCGTTCCTTTTAAATCAGCCGGAACATGCCCCGGGTAGAGGCGATAAAGAAATGCAAGGGAGGAGCCTGCTTCTCACTGAGGGTAGGCGGGGGAGGTGTCAGCTTAAATCATGTATGACCTATCAGAGCGATCTACATTTATTGCCAAAACAATAAATTTGCATTAGAAACTTAAAAATTACTAGAAATGAATTGTTGGTTAACATGGACCCCTGTATCTAATCATATTCAACTGATTGACTAACTTTATTTAGAATAATCGCAACTTGACATTTAAGAACGTGTGCACCTGTCTTGTTGCTCAATCCGAGCAGAGTTTTTGGTTGACATGTCGCTTGAAGTGGATAGCAAACACCGCCCCAAGCCGTCTTACGAGCCGGGCTACAAGTTGGGGTCGATCATTAGTCATTTTACGTAATGACGTAATACTGCGGCGTCCCGAACCAGGATCAACACAGCTCCAGTCCTGACTGTCCGACTAGAAGAACAACTCAACTGGCGACCAGATAAACGGACAAAGTCGCTCCTCGGGTGGTGCCTGTAGAAACAGTTTGCGTGTTGCTTATATTGACAAAGTTTATTCACGCGGGAACGTGGAAACAAAAACTCTTCGAGGCTCCTGGAATTTAGGTAAGCTGTTTCCAGAAGCTACCGGTGTTCTCCCCAAAAAAGCAACCTCAGCCTTCTCCGGCTGCTAGCTAACCGTTTAGCCGCAAATGCTAACAATCTGGAAGTGTTGTTATTTCATGTTTAGCTAGCAATAGTCAAGGTTTTCAGTTTTATCGGTCAACCAAACTCTGTATCACTAACGCTAAAGTTCATATAGATAACGAGGTCATGGTGATACGATAGCACAAACCGTGAAGACGTAAATAAACCGGCTGTTGAGCTGCTAACCTGCCAGCTGAGTTTGCGTAACTTTGCTAGCTGCTGACTTGATTTAAACAATAGCTCTGTGTCAAACTGTGGTGTGGGCTGGTGGCGTTGTTCCGGCTCTTTAAACGATTCTTCTGTGACACAAATCCTTGTGTAACACCGGCTAATAAGCTTTAGGCTCATGAACCTCTCGGCTGTGTTTCTTTAAAGAGTCTGAATCCAAACCTTAATGATTAAGACGTGTTTAAAGCAAAATCTTTCCACAGGTTATTTGAAACCAGTGACATGATTGTAGTCTTCCAGTAGACATGCTAACAAAAATTTTAAACAGCTTCATGTCAGAGTAAAATATTTAATGTCAAAGAGCTTTAAATTCACTCTCACATGATGCTGAGATCATGTACTGTACTTGGTTTAAAAAAAATTGGAAGTTACAGATTTAAATTAAAAATTCTGATGTGAATAAAGTCCTGAATTTCCAATGAATAATGTGAGACGTCACAAAATAGACACGTTTTACAAATTTTTAGAGATCTGGCATGAAACTTTCAACAAACCTCGATCGATGAATGCTCTGAGTAACGATTATTAGTGGAAATGTATCAGTTTATTTATTTATTTTTAAATAAGTAACTAGTAGTAAACCTGTATTCACTCCCATAGTTCAGTTTGTTACAGCAGACAATTATGCATTTATGTGATGCACAACGAGACCAGAATTTTCTGCAGTTAATGCATTTAAGTTAGTGAGGTTGCAGGTTCTCCATTTTCTGTGATGCTTCTTGGCTATGCATCACTAAAAATGGAGAACTTATTAAACCATCATTACAGTTCAACATTTTGCTGGTGACGAAAAGTAAGTGCTGAGGGATCAAGTTGCATTCGAGAACATAAACTGCGTATGGAGTTGTTGATGAAGCAGCTCTTCTTGGAGCGAAAGCTTTTTCATTCAACCTTTATTTAAACAGATAAGTCACGTTGATCCTCGAAGACTCATTTACAAGTGAGATCTGTTGGCCAGACAATAAAAAGCTTTAAGTTACACCTCAACTGTTTCTTAAATAGGAAATAAACAACTAGATAAAAATAAAATTCTGGGTATTTTTTCTATATTTGATCAGTGTATATTGCCATTATTCCAACCCACTAGCTAAGAAGAAATAGGTTTTTTTGGGGGGGGAGGTGGCCCTGCTGGCAGGTAAATCACAAACTTGGTGATTAGGCCCAAGATAGCAGCTGAATCAGTGCTGATAGTGACAAACTTAACTAAACATCAAGTTAGAGAAGCAGTGGAGAACAACTGTGAGAACTTATGGCTGTGTTTTAATGCTGCGGTTTTCTTTTCTATACAACACATCTGTTTTTTACAGGGTTGAACCTTTGACCGCTTCCCTCGGCCATAGCCAAGGAGCATCGCTAAAAATGGAGAACCTGCACCCTCATTGCCTTAAATGCATTAACAGGCGATGCATGACGAGACCAGAGCCAGGTTTGTCCTGCGATCTTATCGGCTGTCCTCTCGTCTGTGGAGCAGTTTTTCATTTGTGCAAGCTGGAAGAACATCGTCTGCTGTGTCCGTACGAGCGACTGCCTTGTCTAAACAGTGGCTTTGGCTGCCCTTTCACTATCCCGAGGACCAAGATGGCCAAACATCTTGAGACGTGCCCTGCGAGTATAGTATGTTGCACAATGGAGTGGAACCGCTGGCCCGTGAGCTATGCTGATCGCAAGTCCTACGAAAACTTGAGCAAAGACTTTGATGAGGTGGAGCAGCTAGACATGGCCTTGGCTCTGCAGGATCAGAGGATGCTGTTAGAGTCCCTGAAAGTTGCAACCAACGTGTCAAAGAACGGAGACAAAGAAAGAGACAAAAGTGATAAAATGCCCATAGCATCCGGTTTGTCAGAGACGGAGTCGGGTAATGAAGCAGTAGAAATGGAGGAGGAACCTTACAATGACTTGTGTTCAGAAGAAACGAGCAGAAGTTTAGCTGCTGCCTTGGACATCTTGACTAGTTCCAACCAGATTAATGTGCTTGTAGAAAATCTGAACGGGGAAAAGACTAATAAGAACGGAGCAATCCATAGTGGAGGAAACGGGGAATGTGTGTTTGTTGCTGGGAGTGAGAAGAATGTAGAAATGCAAGACGGTGACTCTGATTCAGAGTGTGAGCTCGGGGCAGTAGGTGGAGTTGATTGCTCTGCAGAAACAGATGGAAATGTAAATTCTGTTAACTGGGCTGAAGACGGCGAGTTTGTGGAGCTGCTTTTTGAAGAAAAAGACTTAATCCATGAATCAATTAATAATCCTGGTCTCGTCTGGCCAGAGATGCCTCAGGATCACATGCCACATGTAGCACCAGAGCCCCCCGTGCCTCAGCAGGACCCACTTCCACCCCCGATGCCATTCCTCTTGTCTGATCACGTGACAAATAACTTCTTGCAACACTTACCCACTGAACTCAGGTACAGGTGTTTGGAGCGTAAACTTCAGAATGTAGAAGTGCTTCGAGGAATAAGTATGTTTACATTTAATGGACGACGGGCCCTACTGTCAGACCCCTACTTGTTTCGAGCAAAAATGGAGGACAAGGCAGTGGACACGTCTGATCTGGAGGTCGCGGATGATCCCCTGGGCCTCCATGGCATTGACCTCATCACCGCAGCGCTGCTGTTCTGCCTCGGCGATTCTCCAGGAGGCAGGGGGATCTCAGACAGCAGGTTTGTTGATGGCTACCACATTGACTTTGGCACGCAGACGTTCTCCTTTCCTTCTGCCATTCTGGCAACCAACACCATGGTGGGCGACATTGCTTCAGCCTCAGCCTGCGATCACGCCAGTCCGCAACTTTCCAACCCCAGCCCCTTCCATACTCTCAGGCTGGATCTGGTGCTGGAATGCGTGGCTCGCTATCAAACCAAGCAGCGCTCCATGTTCACGTTTGTGTGTGGGCAGCTGTTCCGACGGGACGAGTTCTCGTCTCATTTCAAGAACGTCCACGGGGACATCCATGCTGGACTCAATGGCTGGATGGAGCAGCGCTGTCCCCTGGCCTACTACGGCTGCACCTACTCTCAGAGGCGCTTCTGTCCATCTGTGCAGGGCTTTCGAATAATCCACGACAGACACCTCGGTTCATTTGGGGTCCAGCCTGGACTACCCTTGAAAACTGGAGACAGCTTCTCAAGACAGACCCTCTATGGCGGCTCTCAGAGCGATCAGTTCAGCAGTCTCCCGTTTGAAGTGTTGCAACATGTAGCGAGTTTTCTCGACGGCTTCAGCCTGTGCCAGCTGTCCAGAGCGTCTCGCACCATGAGGGACGTGTGCGCCAGCCTGCTTCAGATGCGCGGCATGGTCGTCCTGCTGTGGGAGAAGAAGCGGCGTGACGACGGCTCCCCTTCGTGGCAAATAACACACAAGGTGAGAACCTGACAGTCGATACATGGGCTCTGAAATTACTGATTCAATAAAAGTCTTTGGTGTCAGAGGTTAATTTATATTCTAATTCAAAAATAGATGGCGGCGTAGCAGTTTCAGGTTTTTTTGTGCGATACTACCACGTCACAGAGCATTTGTTATATTTCTCAGCTTTTACAAATTTTAGGTTGTAGCAACAACGTTTTGTTTTTGACCTGCCCTCACTGCGTAAGAAGTAACACGCCGCCGCCTTCTGTTGTTCAGGTGTGGCGCTTCAGCACGGCCTTTGGCACGGTGAAAGAGTGGAAGTTTGCAAACATCGCCAGCATGGCCGACCACCTGAAGAAATGCAAGTTTAACAAGATAGCTCGTCGGGAGGAAGCGATCCCTCTGCCCTGCATGTGCTTCACCAGAGAGCTCACAAAGGAGGGACGATGTTTACGATCGGTTCTCAAACCAGTAGCATGAAGCTTTTTCAGCTTTTCTCTGACCGGAGCAACTCTGCAATACGTTTTCCTCCTGCGTTTACAGACATTAACCCGTTCAAACAGTTCTAAGTTAAACGCCTGCTGGAGCCTCAGACTGTCGGCCATTTTTGCTTCACAAAATCAGGTGGGAACCAGTTTGTGTTTCAGACAGTCACCATGTTCTGAATCTGTTCTCTGATCACTTTATTAATCCAGTTGTTTTAATTTTCTTAAATAAAAGTTGGTACTGTACCAGGGTTGGGCAAATGGATGAATGTAATAAATAGACTTGTGGAGACAAGTGAAGGAAGATTTATTTTATTTTTAAGGACAATATTTTTTTTACTTTATTTTAGCTGAACAATTTTATATTTAAAATGACAAAATAAAGTCAAAAAATGTTAAATTAAGTTTAATGTAGTGGCAGCTGTGTAACAAGAACATTCAACACTCCTTTGTTGATTACAACAATTGTTAATGGCTCTAAATTTGAAATCTGAACCCTGTCCCATTTGATCACAGGGAGGGGGCGGGGCTTAAAATTGTAACTTTTTTCAGTAGCTTTACTCATAAGAACATTAATAAGAAAAGGTCAAAAGTAATAAAATCACAATTTTTATGATAACCAGACAAAATGAAGCGCATTTTGGCACAGAGACATTTTCTCACATTTCTCTCATAATCATGAGGCAGTTTTTCTTACACTCATCTCTGCCGTTAAACAGACACTGCACAACAAGTTACACAAATGTACTCGTTTTATTTAGATCACTCATCAGGCAGTTCCCTATTTTTCACATTTCTGTTATTTGATTTTATGTCAGACCAGCAGATGGAGTTGCTTTAAGCTCAGCAACTCCAAATACTCCATTCACATCCGTTGTTTCACGGCTGAGTTCAGGTTGAAGCCACGGCCGGAGCAGATTCCTGACTGACGCCTGAAATCTGTGACAATAAAAGCATCGTTTGACGTTGACGTCTTTTCCCAGCACCATGAAGCTGCCTGTAGCTCCTAATACGAGCACACATTTATTTATTGTCTAAAGTTTGAGATTAACATCCTGGTATAGAACCAAAGTAATCACAAACCTGAGTTTTTCCACAGTTGCACAGAGATTTCCTGGTTCGCCTTTTTAAAATAAAAAAGTTTAAACATACCTTCTCGAATATCTCCGATTGTTGGAGTTTGGACTTGACAGTGGAAAAGTTTTAGCCTGTTGCCCAACCCTAATGAGTACTGAGAGCAGTGATGGTCTGAACGTTAAGTTCTTCAGATGTTTTGGTTTTCGTAGTTTGATACTGAGACTGACCAAACGGTTGTCGTTTTTACGGGATAATCAAACTATAGGTGTTATTAATCAACGGTCCATTTTCCCCCTCCTCTTTTGCCTCTAAAAAAAGGCACTCGTTGCAAACTCACGGAGACCGGTCAAAAAATTCATAAAGTAAGAAACAAATACGACGTAATTTATTTTCCTCGTGAAGATTTCAACGTCTTTAAACTACAGAAACAGCTGAAGTGACAGAAAATAGGTCAGTTATTGTGACATTTGTAGGAGAGCCGCTAGAAATTTAAAAATCCAGCACCGTTGATTTACTGGTACGTATTTATGCTCAGACTTGAGTAAAGTGTGCAGATTTAAAAAAAAAAAAAAAAAAAAAAGTAAAAAGATCCTAAAGTAAGAAATAAATTTTGCACTTTTCATTTTTTGTAATGATGCTTAGT
>JARVGV010000673.1:26431674-26442696 GCA_031762435.1 Hypsolebias longignatus
ACACACACACACACACACACACACACACACACACACACACACACACACACACACACACACACACACACACACATGTCGACATGTGTCGTCTTGCGAGGTGCAGCCCAGTGTGAGCAGCGCGGTGCAAACTGAGGCGGAAGGTCACGCCTCTGCCCCGCACATCACCACCGCGCCACGGGTTCGACTCCAGGAAGAAGCACACAGGAAAAGTTCTCATGTTTATTTTCAACGACAATACACAAGCAAAATATTTTTTTTCTTCTTTCTGTGAACGATTTCGAGACTGTTGTGAGTTAAATGTCCGAGTATGGAAGACTGAAAGTGCCACAACTTAATAAAGAAGTGCGTCATTACAAAATGTTGACAGCAACAGAGTACTTACACATACTGTACCTGGTATTTACCTGTGCTTTTATACAGGTACAAGGTATGTAGCAATGCTTATTACATATAAGTATCTTTAAATGTAACTGGTTCAAACCTGTGGTGCCTGGTGGTAATTATGTGGGTGGGTGAGCAATATGCAACACCTCATCTGAAACACGAGCACAGAGAGGATGTTGTGCTTCATGATTGTGGCACTGACAGAAGTCTTGTCTGAACAGAATAAGTCCTAATGAGCAGCAAACCAAGTGGGCGTGGCCTAACTCCAGACATTTAAACATTGTTTAACAGTAATTTTCTTCAAATATCTTAAATTGTAATTGAGGGCTATCCTTGGTAGCCTATATCAGGTGTCCCTAATTTATATGGCAACAAAATTATTTCATTTGGAAAATACACAAAAATAGGTAAAGTAAATGTGCTTTAAATGAATTAATTTAGTGTTTTTATTAAAGACACCTCCCCCAATCCCGTCAACAACTGCCAGCACTAACTAGTGGTAAAAACAAGTTGTAATAAGTAAATGAAAACACTAAATATATAATTAGGCACCCCTGCATTATTTTTTATTTTTCTATCCTTAATTTCTCATTGTAGTAAGCAATTTAGTGTTATTTTAATTATTTGGTGCGATTCCACATACGACCGCTAGAGGGCGTCTGCCGCATAAGTGGCGTAGATAAGTGTGGGCACGCAGAAGAAAACTTCCGTTAGATGCTAACGGAAGCTTGTCTCATCTTTTCTGTCATAGGTCAGTCAATGTGTATGTTAATGCATGTAGATGGTCTACTTTTAAGTGTTGAATAGGTTATTGAATCGAGAGTCAAATAGTGAGTCACGTTACGCGGTTTCTGGTGAGTATTGTGTAGAAAACGACATATTTCTGGATGCTAATTAATGCTAATGCTAGCGGAGTTTTGTGTGTGGAGCTAGCTGAGCAACAGCTGAATTCACTTTGAACTTGTTATACTTTGCACTTTTCGGAACTGTTCACACAAAAATGACATTGATTGGTCTCTTTATCTGTAAAATGGACATTTCTTTATGGGTTATTGCAAAAACCAGTGAATTGTTATGACATTGAGCAGCTGCATGTGTGAAGCTTTAGACACGACATTACAGGAGTGCTGCACCTTTTTAGATTTGTAGTTAAATATTAGAGTTTTTGTGTTAAGAGAAAAGCTGTTGATATTCTGTTAAAACAATGAATACAGTCAAAAGCTAAAATGCGTAAATAATACAGTTAAAAGCTAAAATGCTTAAATAAGGATATATAAGCAGAATAAAATAGGTAAAATATACAAAAGGTCTATGAAAAAGGGAGTTAAAGCATTGATTAAAAAAAACTAATATGGTTTAGAGAATTAAAAGCCATCTGTGAATAGATTTGTGATAAATTCATGTTATATGGAGCATGTTAAAATAATTCTCCTTCGGTTTAAAATGGCCATTTGTGATTAACTGAATCTAAGGATTATTTACTGCAGTTACAGTGATGCCTGAAGTATTTGATATGAGGTATGTTCACACACAGAAGAAGAATAAACTTTCCTGTTAGATGCTAATGAAGCTCAACGTGTGCGCCTCATCTTTTCTGTGTCACAGCGTCACACCTTGTGAGAACAATCACATGATCCTCAACACATCCAAGGTTGCCAGGTAATAGTGCAACACAGAGGTGTCTCCCCCTCCTCCCCTTGTGAGCGCCCTGCCAGGGCAGACGACCGAGGACAAACACTGCATGTGGTGTGGAGTTGGGTTAACTGATATTTCAAGGTACGGTAAATGGGTGTGTGTGTCTGAATGAACATTTTTTTAAAAATGTGAGTGGGAAGGAGGACGTCCCCTTCAGATATACTGTAATTGTTGCAACATCTCTGGTAGAAACGTCTGGGAACTGATCTGACCTGCCTGCGATCCAGAACTCCCACCAGTAGAAAACATTTGATGCATCTTGAAAAAATATAATAAAGTTTTGTGAAAATGACCCAGACTGTTGAACAGCGAGAATCCTCCATCAGACCAGAATGGGAAAACGTTCCCTCCATAATCTCCAACAGCTGGACTCCTCAGGTCCTAGACGTTTGCAGTTAAAGGAAGAGGCGATGCTTGGAACAATGTTTGGAGATGTGTTGCTGCCATCAAATTCAACATGACCTTTTATTGCTTTATAATAGAACCATTTCTTTTTAGACATTTGATATGTTCACTATGCTCCATGGTGAATAAAAAAAAAAGATTTATGAGATTTGCAAATCCTTGCATTTTAGTTTTTTATTTACATTTTACACAACGTCTCAACTTTTTCAGATTTAATTGTAATAACATGGAAAACAGCCACAAAACATCTTCTTAAACGGGTTGTTTTTGTCAGACTTTGTGGCATTTCCTATTTCAGTAGTTGCGTTCTGAATATTCACCGTAACATCCTGGACGTTTTTCTCGATGCTGTCAACTTCTGCCCCCTGCTCTTCTACGAGCATCGCCACGTCCAGGAAAAGCTCTTGGATCCCCTGGACCCTGGTCTCCAGCTCCAGCAGCTCTTGGTGTCTACTCTCAATCTGCTTGAGGGCAGAAGAAGCAGTTTTTCCCATCTCATTGATGCTGAACACACACAACTCCTCATCCTCCATCATCTTCTCGATCTCCTTCTCTGTGACCTTGGTGCCCACCACCTCCATCTGCCGCTGGATGTGCCGTTTGCAGGCCTCCCTGTGGCTCATCTCTGCGTCGTTGTAGCCAAACATAACCTCCCGCAAAGCGTTGCTCAGGTAGTGATACTGTGTTCGAGCGATTCGTGCTGCAGGGTCAGAGGGACCACGCTGGGCCTCCAGCTCACCTTGGAGATCATTCAGAGCATGCAGCTGCTGCAGCACAGCCTCTCCTCTGCGCTTAATGTCTGCACCAATGGCATTGGAGTCTCGCTTTGTCACAGCAGGGAACAAAGTCCCGTTCAGAGCCTGGAAGTTCACATCCCTGAGCTCACGGATGTCGTTTTGGATCTGATGGATTTCCAGACGTACTCGTTGGGCCTCCTCCAGGATGCCATCCAGGTCATGGTCGGGACTAGCTGCTGCTTCATGTTCTGACAGGTTGTTGAGCTCCACCACGCTGAAACCCTCAGAGTCTGTCTGCACACGCTGAAGCTTCTCTAGTCTGTCTCTCATGTCTGAGGGGAACGACAGGAGGAGAGGCACATTTAGTTTTATGGATGCAGTTGGTTCATAAAGTGATTTTTACACCGTTTGAGCGAGTATTGGATCAGAAGTTTAAAGAGTTGTGAGGAACAAAAGAGATATTTAAACCTAGGTTGATGCCGTTCATGAGATATCGCTAACAGACTTGATTCCAATAGTTATTGGTAAACTTTTAAACACAGATCGAATGTGATCAGCTAGCCCTCAGAACGTTTATTGTGGATTAGTCTCAGCTATGACCACACCCAAATTGGATCTCAGCATTTGTAAAATTGTATTTGTCATTGCTCATGTTGGTCAGAAAGAGACAAGTGTGAAAATATAAAGACGAGATGAGCTGCAGTGTGAAAACAACCCGCTGATCACATGGCATAAAAAAAGAAGCTCGAATGAGCTTTTAGTGCCCTTTTTTACTCCAACGTGGCAGCAAACATCAGTTCAGAGGGATCATAATGTTTTTTAGTCGTCGTAAAACTAAACATCATATTTTTATCTGAAGCAATTCAAGGTAGATTAAAAAGCTTAGCAGTACCTGGATGTCCCATCACTGAGGGATCTAAACTGAACTGAACAGGGAATGCAAGTTAACCTAAATGTTTGTGGTGACAGATATTAAAGTGGGTAGAAGTTCCACTGTGGAGGAGGACAGAAGTAGTTTTATTTTATTTCTTGCTAGTCTGAGGCAGATTGACAGATCCTGACAAGTGGAGAAAGCAGTCTAACCCACCAGCAGGCCCAATGGTGGAGCTGGGGGGGGGGGTTGAGCAACGGTGGCCATGATCTTTGGCCACCCCAGCCATTTGATGAAATTATATTTTTAAGCAATATAAAACCTAAAAACCAAAGTTTCCCCAGTGATAAGGGTGACATGACATAAATATCTGTGGTGGCCATCTTTGATTTTGACGCTGCAACCCAACATTTGATGGTGACCTTTCTCACACCTTGATGTAACCACACATCTAAATGGAAGTCGGTGCGTCACTTATTGTTCAAGTTATCATTCTCACAACACGTATGGACAGACGGAGCATATTTCCAATTCCCCCTCTTTGCTCTGGGACGGGACAAAAAGTTAGAAGAATAGAAACAGTCTGTGTTTAGATGAAGCTGTAGACTTCTTAACAGAGAAACAGCAACTGGGCACATGCTGCTGAACTCCGTGTTGTAAAGATGTTAAACAGCTGAAGTCATGAAGTTGTCTGCTAAACAATGACAGATTTCTTATTTAGCTCATTTGCACAAAAGTCCAAAATAACCGGTAGTTAAAAAGTTAAAATGCTTCAGAGCTATGAAAATGAAAATGCAGTTTGGATTATTCATTTAAAATTTTATTCATGAGTCAAAACATGCAGCTTTATTTTGAAACTAAAAAGCATTTATATTAATCCATTTCAATTTGAATTATGAGACTTTCCTGCTTCCATACAGAGCAGCTTTGTTGTTCTTTGTTTCACAAAAGCTTCACAGAAAATCCTTGCCGCAACACGTCAAGAAGGGACCCCCCCCCCCCCCCCTTGAATTAGTTGTAAAAACAAGTTTCTTCATGCGCAGAACGTTTGAAGGCAACAAGCACAGAAAGCTTTCAGGAACCGGCCTCCTGTCTTTGACAGCGACGCTCTCCTCATTTCTTTTGGCGAAGTTTGTGAAACAGTTTGATGATAATCTGAATATTTGTGAAGCATTCACTCTGTTGCAATCCTTTCTTCTGCCATAGGTTTTTCAGCTCGATTCTCGTTCCCGCAGTTTTCAGCT
Source organism: Hypsolebias longignatus (assembly GCA_031762435.1). NCBI lineage: Eukaryota > Metazoa > Chordata > Actinopteri > Cyprinodontiformes > Rivulidae > Hypsolebias > Hypsolebias longignatus. The sequence goes on from JARVGV010000673.1 coordinate 26,437,011, forward strand.
ATTTCAACAAGTCATAAAACAAAACCTTCGGCTCTTTCAGAACAATCCTGCTAGGACTTTTGGTTTTGGTGCAACTTTAGCTTTTTGAAATATTTATCCTTTGCTGCCATTTTGTTCTCATAGAAAATGAACTGAGCTCATTTTAGATCCTTCATATCTTTAGATGTGTTTACAGCTTTTACTGCTCCTTTCACATTTTGTTCTGCTTCAGCTTCTTTCCACTTACTTATGCAAATTTAAACTTTTTCAGCTACTTTCAGCTGTTTTTTCAGCTGTTTTGTGTTCTCATATTATTTCAGCTAACTACAACATTTTTGTGCTTTTTCTAACTTCTGCTTGTTACGCTCCTCTCAGCTTGTTTCAACATTTTCTGCTATTTCAGCCTGTTTTATGCTAATTAAACCTTTTTCAGCTAATTACAAAGTTTTTGCATTAATTTAAACATTTCTCAGTTTAAGTTGTCAACAAATCTGCTCACTCCACTTCTGTCTGGTAATTTAACTTTCTGCTTTTGAAGCTACTTTTCAGGTGGTATTTGCTAATTTCACGTTTTTATTTTTTCAGATAATTTCCACTTTTTTGTGCTCATTTCTGCTTCTTTTGGCCCAATTGTGCAAGATTGTGCTCTTTCCACTTCCTTCTTCTAATTTAAGCTTTTTTTACCCTTTCAGCTAAGTTTTAGCGTTTTTTTTTTTTTTTAGCTCATTTCTGATTCTTCAGATAAATTCAAGTTTTTTGTGGTAATTTCTGCGACTTTCAGGCAAATTAACTTAATTAATTTCAGCTTATCTCTTGTCAGTTTATTCTACTTTCTTATGGTAGTTTAAGCTTTTTTCTGCCTTTTCAGCTACCTTTTAAAATGAATTTGAACTTTTCTTTAGCTAATTACTGTATCTAATTTTTGTGCTAATTTCTCCTTATTTAAACCTACTTCATCAAATATGTGTTCTTTCTGCTTTCTTCAACAACCTTAGTCTTTTTCTTCCATTTCAGCTACATTTCAGCTGTTTTTCAGCAATAAGCTTTCACACTGCAATTTTGAAGGAAATGTAATTTCTCTAGTTTACACTGTTATGATCTATTTGACCTAGTTTCAATGTTCTGTTGTTTTTGGCTTTATGCACTGATTAGTTTTATCAATTCTCAACCTTTTTATTTTAATTTCTTGTTTTTATCTCACTTTCTGCTTCCCTTGAGTTTAAAACGAGCCGTATAAATAAAGTTGAACTGATTACATCAGTGAAATGAGGACATTTTGTCTCCACTATCGTTCTGTCTTAGATGAATGCTCTTGATCTGCTGCTACATTCCTCAAGACTGAACAAACAAGTTTCAGAGCAAAAAACAAATAAAATAAAAATATGAGCTGAATCTGGCCTCGATTTTTATTTTTAAAATGAACGGATAATTAATTTTAGCGCTTATCACCCGCCAGTGGAAAGGCGAAAATGGGCGATAATGTTTTTGACATTTGTCTTTTGTATGAGGTGGATGAATCTGGATTAGACTTACAGACAGTAAGGATCAAACACATCTGTCTACAACTGTTTTTAAAGGCACCTCCTTTCAAGATGGCTGCCACAGCGGTGGCTTTACTTGAATCAGTTTGACAGATTTTGAGCTCAGATGTGGTTTTAGTGAAGAATCTTTCAAATTCTACACTCCTGCATGAGATCGATCACAACTTTTTACAGTTTAACAAACAGAATGTTGTTTGATTAAAATTGAAAATAAAAAAAGCAGGTGATAAACATGCCCTGAAGGAAAACTAGGACTTAAATCTGAGAAGAGTCCAGACATCGTTTAGTTTTGACCTGCCCGACGAGGAAATCTTTACCAGGATTCTAGTTCCTTACTTGAAGAGCCGTCAGGTTTCTGTGGACCACCTGCAGGTGGGCTTTGGTCCTCTCTGGTCAATCCTGAGCTTACAAGCAGAAGGTAGGTCCAACAAGAGCTGCGACAGCAGGAGCATCACAGGATGATTTAGATTTAAACTCTTCATCACTGATGCACCTTCTTGAGAGGAGTGGCCTTAGAAAGAAAACTTTCTGCATTCCTCATGTCACACGTAGGAGAACAAGATGAATCTCCATGATGGATGTTTACAGTCTTTAGAAGATTCAGGTAAGCTCCATCCATCCATCCATCCATCCATCCATCCATCCATCCATCCATCCATCCATCCATCCATCCATCCTCTGCCCACTTTGCCCACTTCTTCCTTTCTGGGTCACGGGGGTCACTGGTACCCATATCCAGCTGTCACTGTGAGAGGTGAGGGACACCTGGACAGGTCTCCAGTCCCATCACTGGGACACTTGGACATGTCTCTAGTCCATCACAGGGACATCTGGAGACAAATGAGACAAACAACCATTCTCTCTCTCACCTAGGGACAATTTAAAGTTATCATTTAAAGTTACCATTTAAAGTTACCAATCAGCCCAACGTGCATGTTTTTGGTTGGTGGGAGGAAACCAGAGAAAACCCACGCAGCATGGAGAGAACATGCAAACTCCACCCAGAGAGGCCTTTGGCCAGGATTTGATCCAGCAACCTTCTTGCTGAGCAGCTCTACCAGCTGAGCCACTGTGCTGCCCCAAATTTTAACCCAGTTTGTGTAAAACTGACTGAATTATAGTCACTGTTATGTTTTTTAGATTAGCTCTTCATTTGGATTGACTCCTCAAGTACAACCAATAAATATTTAGATTGTTCCAATAATAATAATAATAATAATAATAATAGTAATGCAGTACAGTGGTTCATGAAGTAGTTCACCTACATGATAAACCATCGTTATCCCTTCACATTTAGCAGCAGGAGATAAAAAGTGGATTTAAAAGGAAAGATGAACGGATCATTTTTGACTTGTATTTTCAAACAGAACTTGACGCTGTCCACCAGAAACATTTCATGAACAAATAGGAAGTGCTTCAGATAGTTATCTCCTTGGAGGGTGCGACTAAATGTTCACAGGTGATAAGAAATGATGTCATGTCAGAAAACTTCAGTTTGTTGAAACAAGAAGGTTTGCTCTCTTTACTCAGTACAGGAAAACTAGCAGAAAACGAGATTCTTCGTCCCCCACTCCACAAAAAAAAAAAAAAAGACTGCAGGGTTTTAGTTGGTGCGTAGGAGTCTGTGAGAACCAGTCGTTTTTATTTCCAGCAGCAGCCGAACGAACACGAGAAGTAACTTCCAGTTTGAGTCACGCTCGGGTTGTTTCTAAAAGGCGATGTTTAAAGCAGCAGAGACAAATATCTGTTGTGACTTTTGGTTCAAGATTAGCAGCTTAGTGTCCCATGTAGGAAGTGCATATTGATCACCCCTTAAAAGTTTTATTTAATTAGTTCTTAATAGAACAGAACTCGTGACTCATACTACGAGTAAATCAGAGGAGAATGACTGTGAGACGAGTGTGCACCAGTTCAGTCATCACAAAGGATATTTTGGTTCTACTTTTGTTGCTCTCTATTCGTCATCTGTCCAACAGTCACGAGGTCCAGTTAGTTCAGAAGTGTGTGTTTTCAGTCATTTGTTCCATCGTGTGCACCAGTTCAGGCTTTACACCCACTGAGTTATTGTTGGTTTTGTTTCCTTACAGCTCATCGTTACCGTTTTCTTGTCAAATATCAGTAAAAATATCAGTAAAAATATTTTCTTATGTGTACTTCCCAGCAGAACTACCAGCGGGTCTAATTGATTTATTTATTTAAAAAAAACAGAAAAGTAAATTTAGTCTTGACATGTTTCCAGAATCTTTGGATTACTGGGCAGTAATTATATGTGAATGTGACTTTTGTCCACATTTCCTCCAATATAATTCCACATAAGTTTTTTTTGCATGTGAGACTACAAGACATGTGCCCACCATCAACGATGATGGAGGTTTAAACTGAAATCATCTCGTCCTGATAAAAAACTGATGCAGTCACTGTTTAAACCTCACAAATGATTTTATGTGCAATCTCATGCAAAACTGTGAATTCTCATGAAATATTTAAATAATGGAGAGGACTCAGCTCCTGTAGATGGCGACAAAACTTTGTTACTTCTGACAAAGTAGAGTCAGGTCCTCTGAACGGATTCTTCTTGTTGAAGTGTTTTGTCTGGTATCCAGAAGACTTCTTCAGTCTGAGGAGCTGAAACAAACTCAGTCTTGTAAAAAGCACCTTAGTGGGTCATCCAGTTTGCTGATGACGGCCTGAACTAGCTGTTCACATGCAAAAGGAGGACCATCAGGGCACTGAGAATCAGAACAAGCTTTGTTATCATTGCAGTGTAGTACAGTACAGTGGGAGTATGTTCGTACAGTCGTGCAAAACCTGGGCGGAGTGCACGTTACTGCTGCTCCTAAAGAGCATGGTCCTTATTCTTATTTCTTTAACGATGGATTATTAGCACTCTGATGGCCGCTTGCTATTCACAGGGGGCTGACTAGTAATAACAGCATTGTAAGAGGGTGGTAGGTGAACATGGAGCCCCCCCCCCTCCCCCCCTTAACGATGGACCAGTTCTTTTCACAAAGATGGCCTCCTTTAAGGTCCCGGCATACTCTGTCTGAAGCCAGACAGTCGATGTGCCGTCATGTTGTTGCTGAACGTTCATTTTCACACACAACGTTCGTAGTCCACAAGACAGATGCAGAGTTCATGTGAAACCCCTCCCACTGCAGTGCACGTCACCGTGTGTCTCTCTTCCCATCAGCGTCTCCACTCGTCCTGCAGCCGCCCTTTGGTCACAAATCCATCATGAAGACGGCACCACACTTTTCAGCAGAAGGACTCCCCCGTGCACGAAGTCTGCACGATCTCCATCCAGGAGTTTTTGTCCATTTGACTAATTTAGTGTTGGAAGAGTCAGCTGATTGTCTGACTGAGTTAGTAAATAGAACACAAGCATGATAACGTGCACAGCACACATGGAGACATGTTGATTCACACTCCATATCAGTAGGAGGTGGTAATGCACACCTTCCATTGTTTGCCAACCACCTTAAAGGTCCACAAGAAGAAGAAGAAGAAGAAGATCATCTCCACTGGAACATTCAAGATGTCTGGTCCTGAAGTTTTCCTCACACAGACCAACAACATGCGTGTTGGGCTGATTGGTAACTTTAAACTTTGGTTTGTCTCCAGGTGTCTCTGTGATGGACTGGAGACCTGTCCAGGTGTCCCCCGCCTCTCACACAGTGACTGCTGGACACGGGCACCAGTGACCCCTGCGACCTAAAAAAGAAGGAAGTGGGTAAAATTAATGGATGACCGCTCCTGAAGTAAGTCCTGTTTCCTCGATCACCTCCCTGTGAGATCTACAGCCTGGAGCTTTTACTTTTGTGCATCATCATCTAACTGGGTCAGTCCTTGAGTTTCTGTCCTGTCGATGTCTGAGGCACAGACTGTTGCAAAGAGCTTTGGACATCTTGATTAGATCGAAAGGAGCAGTATAAGTGCAGTTCATTGACCTTTTACCATTAATTAGAAATGAGCAGTAGCAGAGGGAATTTATTATGGAATAATAATATTTGTAGTTTTCAAAATGAGACTTTCAACTTATTCTGCACTGAAATTGAAAATAGAGTAGTCCCTCATTCAACCTTTATTTAAGCAGGTTAATCTCATTGAGCCTCAAGGACTCATTTACAAGAGAGACCTGGCTACAAACTAAGGATGATGACAACAAC
>JARVGV010000673.1:26455354-26466547 GCA_031762435.1 Hypsolebias longignatus
TTTGGGCTGCACTTTGTCTGGTCCCTCACCTAGGACCTGTCTGCCTTGGGTGACCCTACTAGGGGCATGAAGCCCCTCACAGCATAGCTCCTAGGATCATTAGGACACTCAAACCCCTCCACCATGGTAAGGTGGCAGCCCAGGGAGGAGGCAACATTTTCTTATTAGAAAAAAATGAACTTTGAACTTTTGACGTTCAGTAATTCTCTAAATCCTCTTGTTTTAGTGTTTTTGTTTTTCCATTTACTTAATAATAATCTGTTTTATGCTTTACTCCATTAGTTGTGGCATTCCACAACAAGTTTTAACACATTTTATGTCTAAAGGACCATAAAAACAGTTTGAAACCATTCTAGTTATTCAAGAACTGACTTTTTACATTTGTATGAGGTACATTAAATCACATGTTTCTTGTTTTCTAAACCTGACTCAGACTCTCCAAACTAATCTGTCTCATGGATTTAAGATTTAGGCAAATAGGATTAAGTTAAAGGACACGTCATCCGTCCAGCAGAGACTGGACTGTTTGTTTTAAAAAGACTTGAGACTCACAATTTAATCACAGACGAAAATACCTTTTCTTTCACAGGAAATCAAATCCTGACGCGTTCATTCATCAAAGCATTCTTCTCTTTTGTCTTAAGTTTTAAATCACGTTCTCCTGCAACTTTCAAAAAACAGTCACACACACACACACACACCAAAACAAAAAACATAAAAAAAAGTGAAAGTTGATCAGTAAAGTTTATGACCTTTGGTTGCAATGCATTGAGGCAAAGGTGAAATATGCTCTCTGCTCCACACAGAGGGCTGTGGTAGCTCGGTGGTCTGTGGTTGCATCGGGAAGGGCATCCAGTGTAAAAACAACCACCAGGTCTTCATGTGAGTTGGTTCGCTGTGACGACCGACCCCTGAAGAAGAGTGCAGCCGAAAGAAGGAAGAACTAAGTCCCAAATTAGCTTCAGAGAAGAAAGACGACAAACGGAAGAATTTCAGGCACGCCTCAAACTTTCAGCAGAGACTTTCCACTTGACTTTAAAATGAAGGATGCTCTACTATGACTGTCACTGCAGATTTCTACATTTCAGCTGTAAAATCATTTGTTGATCTCGTGACTGGAACTACATTTTACTCTTTTCTTCAGGTTGTCAGAAGAAATGTGCCAATCACCGAGATGGATGGAAGCAGCTCTGTCGCAGAGATAAATGGTCACTGTGAGGAGGAGGTGGCTGTGGAGGGTGAGTGTTTCTAAAGCCACAGCGCTTTGACAAACTTTACATGACTTGTTGGAGCTCGGCTCACAGACCTTCATCCTTCTGCAGCCCTCGTAACAAAACTGATTTAATGATTAGGTTTTTTTTCTGGTTTAGCTGTCTTTTCTCCGGACATCGACGTTTCAGAGCGATCCAAAGAAAAGGAGGCGCCTAGAGACGACAACGAAAGTGTTTTAAAGGAGCTGCCAGATGAAGATGTTGCTGAGCACGTTGGGACAGATGAAATGATCCAAGTGGATGCCAAGCAAAATGACATCAATGAAAGTTTCAGAAGATTTTTCAGCAACATTAGCTTAAAGCTGACGGTAAAGAGAGGCTCAGCTGACAAAGATACAATAGTGAAACAAGCGCCAAGCAAACAAGAAGACTTTGAAGATAACACAAATGAAATAAAAGATCAAAATACGGATCCTACCAGAGCGCAGGAAGCTCATGATGATGATTTAACCTGTAAGACTCTGACAGATGCTGCATCTCTGGATTGTGTAGAAAAAACAAAGGAGAGAACAGAACCCAAAGAGAAAATTGCATCTTGTGAGGCGATTACAGGAACAACTTTATTGATCCAAGAGAACGGCGCACCAGAAGAGGAACGGCTTCCAACATCTCCAGCTGGCTCTGATGGAAAAGAGATCACAGCACCATTTAAAAGGTTTTTTACAACTGGGATCTTTTCTAGCTTTCGAAAGAGAAAGATCCTCGTGGAAGATAGAGTCACCGAAAAAGAACTCTTAGAGAAAGGAGTGAAAACAGCTGCAGAGCTGGTTGATCAAAGTGTACAAAATCAACACGATGAGAAAGAAGTTTATTCTAAAGCTACAACAGAGAGAGAGAATGATAAAGAGGAAAGACTGACTTCAGAGTCCATTCAAGACAGGAACAAAGTTAAACCCCCTCATGAAGTTGAGACTGACCTAATCAATGCTCAAGAAAATAACAAAGTCCAAGCCAGTCCCCTGAAAAGGCTCATGTCAAGCTCTAGTTTTAAGAGACTCTCCAAAAAGCAGACAAGCAGAAAATCAAGTGATGCAACGCGGCCCAGCTCCGGTGAATACAGCTCCGATCAGCTGCAGTCCTCTACAGAGTCGGCTGACCATCAGAGAGGGGAAACTCCTGCACAACCCTCTGCCCAGGCGGCAGGTGGAGACGATGGAGCTTGGGCTTCATTCAGAAAGCTCATGACTCCACAAAAGCACAAGAAGACACCTTCTTTGGACCACGAAGAGGGACAAACTCCAGGCGAGGTGGATGGAACAAAACCAGGTAAAGGAGAGCAAACATCAGATCACAGCACCGAGGAAGGAAAGAAGAGAAAAGATTCATCCGTGTCATGGGAAGCTGTTTTGTGTGGATCTGGAAGGAGGAGGAGCAGGAAAACATCTGACTCAGACGATGATACACCCCCAAAGGATAATGAAGATAAAAAGGACAGCGAGCCTAAAGAGACACCTCTAGAATCACCTAATGAGGTGCAGCAGGTTCTGCCTTCATCCCTCAGTCAGACAGGAAGTCCTTCAGAGGGTGATGAAGGGTCAGCGTGGAAATCGTTAAAAAATCTAGTCACCCCGAAACGAAAAGTAAAAGATGACGATGTATGTATTGGTGAAGCTAGTCAAGATGATTCCTCTTTTTCCATGAAAAGACTCCTACCAAGCAAAAAAGACAGAAAGTCAGCTGAAAGGCAAAACCAAGTGTCTTCGGATGAGGCTGATCAGGAAGTGGCCTCAGGAGATGAGGACTCTGAGACCCCCACCGTGGTTCCACTGTCTGAATTTGATACAGCAGAAACACCAGTTCAGATCCAAGTACAGGTGGACATACAAAGTTATAAAGAACTCCAAAATAATCTTTCTGAGGAGAAAACTGAGTCAGTCCTACCTTGTGACCTTCTGCCAACTGAAACAAATGAGAGTCCAAAGGGAGCATTAGGAAACGAAGAACCGGATGAACTCACGGAATCAACCAGTAAACATCAGCAGCTCAGTGATATTCCAGAAGAGGGTGTAGTCACAGAGCCCACTCCAGCCTCAGCCATCGAAGAGGCAGCGAGAGATGAAACCATCGCAGAGGACCTGATAGAAATCACATCCGAGGCCATAACTGCTCCAGAGCCATTGGACGCTACTATAGCAGATGAGACAGAGATGGTTTCTGCTGTTTCTCAGTTGATAGAGTCATCAAACACATCTGGCAACATGACACCGGTACCAGCAGAATACATCGTCCTGAACACAGAGTTACTGCTGCAGCAAGTTTCTAACACCATCTCTGTAAGTCCAACTAAAGTCCCAGTGTGTTCAGAGGAACCAAGTTCTGACGATGCTTCTGGTTCCGTCTACCATCAAGTGTTTGAGTCTTCTGCACCAGACCATCCCAAAGTTTTTGAAGTACACAGTAAATCTGATGCAACAGCCTTAGAAACGGGCTTAGACGCTGAAGAAATCGACGCAGTTAGTAAACTTGCGGCGACAGCCCAAACTGAGAACGTCTTTCACTTCAATGAATTGCTGCTAACAGAAATCGTGTCAGAGGTTCCTATCAAGAAGTTTGACACTGCCACATACGCCACCGATGAAACTAATCAGGTCAATGTTTTAGAGGTACGAGAAAGCTTTAAAGAATTGGAAATGAGTGACGAAAGCCAGGATGTGGTGGAACATGTATCATCCATGTCTACAGAGAACTTACCCACAGAGGAAGAAGGCATGATGGGTGAAACATTCTTCTCCAAAACAGACTATCAGGAAAAAGAAATATTTGTTACATCAGCAGGTGAAACTGAGGATGCTGATGGTCAAAAAGAATTCCAAATTCTTGCAGAAACCAATGCTGAGACCATAAAAACAGTTTCAGAGCAAGCTGTGGTTGAGAATCAACTTGTCACTTTGGGGGACGGAGTGGAAGCAGGAGCTAAAACAGCTGTTTTCACTACAGAGGAGGGTGATGTTCAGTCATGTAACGTTCAACCCTCAGAGGATACTCCACCACCTAAAACAAATACAGATGAAACCAAAGACGCTGATAAACCAGAGAAGAAAGAGTCTGAAACAGTCACAAGTAAAGTTGACCATAAAGAAGTTGCAGAAGTTGTACACGCACCAACGCTAAAACCAAAAGAAGACACAGTTCAGGTTCTTAATGAAGAAGAAGAAGAAAGTACACCAGATGAAAAAGATTCAGATGAACTGAAACAGACTAAATCTCTAGATGAAGAAACTGTTGATCCTGGAAAAAGGCTACAAAAAGATGAAGCTAAACCTGTCCATGCAGAACCTACAGAAGTACTAGAAGCAGTGCAAGCACCCACATTATATCCAGAAGAGGATCAGTCCTTTCATAAAGAAGTATCATCTTCAGAAACTGTTGCACCTGATGGAACTGATGACTCAAAACAGGTCGAGTCTTTCCTTGATAAAAACGTTGACCAAGAAAACATAGAGCCACAAAGAGATGGAGCCACAACGGACCATTCTGAAGTTACAGAAGTACTAGAAGTTACAAAAGTAGGTCAAATCACAGAAGTACCTGAAGTTACACGAGTCAATGAAGTTACAGAAGTAGCTAAAGTTAGAGTATACAAAGTCACAGAAGTACCTAAAGTTACAGAAGTATATGAAGATACAGTAGCACACAAAGTCACAGAAGTACCTGAAGTTACAGAAGAATCGGAAGATACAGAAGTACCTGAAGTTCCAGAAGTACCTGAAATTACAGAAGTACACAAAGTCACAGAAATACCTAGAGTTACAAAAGAATCTGAAGTTTCAGAAGTACAGGAAGTTACAGAAGTACACAAAGTCACAGAAGTACCTGAAGTTACAGAAGGACACAAAGTCACAGAACTACCTGAAGATACAGATGTACCAGAAGTTACAGAAGTACCTCAAGTTACAGAAGTATATGAAGATACAGAAGTACATGAATTTACAGAAGTACATGAAGTTACAGAAGTACCTAAAGTTACAGAAATACCTAAAGTTACAGAAGTACCTGAAGTTACAGAAGTACCTGCAATTACAAAAGTACGAAAACTCACAGAAATACCTACAGCTGCAGAAGAATCTGAAGTTACAGAAGTACCTGAAGCTACAAAAGTACATGAAGTTACAGGTGGAACTAAAGTTACCGAAGTACCTGAAGCTACTGAAGTACCTGAAGTTACAGAAGTACCTGAAGCTACAGAAGTACCTGCAAGTACAGAAGTACACAAACACACAGAAATACCTACAGTTACAGAAGAATCTGAAGTTACAGAAGTACATGAAGTTACAGATGGAACTAAAGTTACAGAAGTACCTAAAGCTACAGAAGTACCTGAAGTTACAGAAGTACCTGAGGTTACAGAAGTACCTGAATTTACAGATGTACCTAAAGTTGCAGAAGTACCTAAAGTCACAGAAGTATCTGAAGTTGCAGAAGTATCTAAAGTTACAGACGTACCTCAAGTTACAAAAGTACATGAAGTTACAGATGTACCAGAAGCTACAGAAGTACACAAAGTTACAGAAGTACCTGAAGTTACAGATTTACCTAAAGTTACAGAAGTAGCTCAAGCTACAGAAGAACAGGACGTTACAGAAGTACACAAAGTCACAGAAGTACCTGAAGTTACAGAAGTATACAAAGTCACAAAAGTGCCTGAAGATACAGAAGTACAAAAAATTACAGATGTACCTAAAGTCACAAAATTACATGAAGTTACAGAAGTACCTAAAGTTTTAGAAGTACATGAAGATACAGAAGTACACAAATTCACAGAAGTACCTGAAGTTACAGAAGTACACAAAGTCACAGAAGTGCCTGAAGATACAGAGGTACAAAAAGTCACAGAAGTACCTGATGTCACAGAATTACATGAAGTTACAGAAGTACCTAAAGTTTTAGAAGTACATGAAGTTACAGAAGTACATGAAGTTACAGAAGTACATGAAGTTACAGAAGTACACGAAGTTACAGAAGTACATGAAGTCACAGACGTACCTAAAGTTACAGAAGTACATGAAGTTACAGAAGTACACAAAGTCAAAGAAGTACCTAAAGTTACAGAAAAATTGGAAGTTACAGAAGTACATGAAATTACAGAAGTACATGAAGTTACAGAAGTATCTAAACTTATAGAAGAACCTCAAGTTACAGAAGTACACAAAGTCAAAGAAGTACCTAGAGTTACAGAAAAATCAGAAGTTACAGAAGTACATGAAATTACAGAAGTACATAAAGTTACAGAAGTATCTGAAGTTACAGATGTACTTAAAGTTACAGAAGTACCTCAAGTTATAGAAGTATATGAAGTCACAGAAGTACCTAAAGTTACAGAAGTACCTCAAGTTACAGAAGTACCTCACAAAGTACCTCAAGTTACAGAAGTACCTCAAGTTACAGAAGTACCTCAAGTTACAGAAGTACATGAAGTTACAGAAATACCTGAAATTACAGACGTACCTAAACTTACAGAAGAACCTCAAGTTACAGAAGTACACAAACTCAAAGAAGTACCTAGAGTTACAGAAAAATCAGAAGTTACTGAAGTACATGAAATTACAGAAGTCCATAAAGTTACAGAAGTACCTGAAGTTACAGATGTACTTAAAGTTACAGAAGTACCTCAAGTTATAGAAGTACATGAAGTTACAGAAGTACCTGAAACTACAGAAGTACCTAAAGCAACAGTAGTACCTAAAGTGACAGAAGTACCTAAAGTTACAGAAGTACCTCAAGTTACAGGAGTACTTCAAGTTACAGAAGTACCTAAAGTTAGAGAAATACTTGAAGTTACAGAAGTACCTAAAGTTACAGAAGTACACAATGTGACTGATGTACCTGAAGTTACAGAAGAATCTGAAGTCACACAAATATTTGAAGTTCAAAAAGTATCTGAAGTTATAGAAGTACATAAATTTACTTCATGTGCTTCTGTACATGAAGTTACAGAAGTACCTAAAGTTGCAGAAGTACCTCAAGTTACAGGAGTACTTCAAGTTACAGAAGTACCTAAAGTTACAGAAGTACCTGAAGTTAAAGAAGTAACTGAAGTTAAAGAAGTAACTGAAGTTAAAGAAGTAACTGAAGTTAAAGAAGTAACTGAAGTTACAGAAGAATCTGAAGTCACACAAATACTTGAAGTTCAAAAAGTACCTGAAGTTATAGAAGTACATAAATTTACTTCATGTGCTTCTGTACATGAAGTTACAGAAGTACTTAAAGTTACAGAATTATCTGAAGTTACAGAAGTATTTGAATTTAAAAAAGTATCTGAAGATACAGAAGAACCAAAAGTTACAGAAGTACCTGAAGTTAAAGAAGTAACTGAAGTTAAAGAAGTAACTGAAGTTGTATTCAAAGCCACTTCAGAGTCAGAGGAAAGTAGAGATCCTTCTCTAGAAAAGGAAGTACTTTCAGAAGATGCACTTCCACCTCCAGACAAAGGCCAAGAGGAACCCAAAGAGGAGCCAAAAGCTGCAACTGAAGTTAAGGCTGACGTAGAGGATGCTCCTCAAATGGAGAACGTTGAAGAAGTTCCTACATCTGATGTAGAGGCAGGGAGCCCAGAGTCTCCCAAAGAAGAACTAAAATCAGACACTGGAGCTGTAGAAGCAGCTACAGATGAACCTAAACACACAACTAAAACTGGTACAGAGTCAGAAGAAGAAACGTCCGTGAAGCCAGAAGCATCCTCACAGGATGTTAGAGCTGTCACTGAAACAGAAACGGACATGGAAACATCTCAACCTCCAGCTGAGCATATTGAGGAAAACATCACTCAGGAACTTGAAAGGCAAACATTACTGGAAGATGCTCCTCAACGAGAACAAACTGAGATGGTTATAGAAGAAGATGAGAGAAAAGCTGGGCTGGAGAAGTCTTCAGAGAAGATACTCAAGGATCAGGAACCACAAAGTCTTCTATGTGACGTTCAGGCTGAACATGAAGAAACCACACCTGAAGATGTAGAGGAGACAGAAGCTTCAACCACAGTTCACATCCCCTCTGCTAACAAGGAACCAGGGAGCGCTCAGGTCTTACAAAAGACCATGAATCCTGAGAAAACCCTGACGCCTTGTTCAGACGAGAACCTCCGTCTACTACAGGAGAGCGTAAACATGGGAGAAGCACATGAACTTCCAGGTACTGAGGTGGCTAAAACTGACAATGGTGTTGCATCACATGAAGTCGCTCACAAGCTTAAAGACGTTTCATCTGAGAAACTAGAAGTTTCAGCTGAAGAACCACTGATGGACCAAACCAAAAACCAAACAGAGTTTCATGAAGTGCTCGAGACTGCAGCACCGTTAGTGAGAGACATCAGTGAGATGGCCATGGTGCTCGTGTCTTCAGTGGAGAACCACAGAGTCCAGCTGCAGGTGACGAATGAGATCAGATCAGCTGAAAGTACCGTTGACGCAGTGATTGAAGTCGGACTTACCAAAGCCAAAGAGGTGATACACGTTTGCCTTGAACCCAGTGAAGATGTAGAAAATGTCTCTGCTGCTTCAGAAACTGAAGAATACACGACAAGTGAAGAAGTTCAGGTGACAGTTGGAGAAGTAATACAGCACGTGGAGATGGAGTGTCCAGGAGCAAACGCTGGATCGGCTGTTGACTCAAAAGTAAAGGATGAAAAAGAATCAGCCGAAACAGAAGATCAGCCAACCAGGGGTAAGTCAGACATGGAGAGACAAGATGAAGAGGTCACTGGTGAAAAGTCTGTACCAAGTGAGCAACAAGGCTCTGAAGGTCACAAGCAAACATCTGGTGTTCCAGAAAGAACCAAATTGTCCCCAAAAACATCTGAAGTTTGTGCAACAACAGAGGAAGTAAGAACAGAGAACTTAGCTGAGCTCAGAAGAAACACCTCAGAAAGTCAAAGACCGCAACCAGCCCAAAGCCACGTTGTTACCCAGAGCATCACTGGACTACATGTCCCACAAGCCCCTGCTTCACCTCCTGCACAGAAAGCTGAACCTTTGAAACAGGCTGAGAAGTTTGCAGCTGGCGCTCAGGCTGTGGAGTCTGAAGAGCAAAAACCAGAGAGTCCAAACCCAACAGAGAGCGCCGCTCCAACTCTAAGAGCCGTCATCGCAACCCAGCCACTGTTCCAGAACATCTGCACCCAAGGACTGGAGCCACTGTTCCAGAACATCTGCACCCAAGGACTGGAGCCAGAACCAGCAGAACAAACCCTAAAGGTTCAGGCAGCAGAAGGTCCGCAACTAGAAAGACTAGATGAGGTGACAGAGCACCTCAATGAGCCCCGTGAGACAAAAACAGAGGAACCTTTAAAACAAGCGGAGGAGGAAAACGACAAGGACGAGTGGCTGGACGCTGAGGAACACGTGGAACCAGCTGAGCTGCTGACCGACACTGAAGAAGGCGAACGAGCAGAACCTGAAGTTGATCCCGAGAACAAAGAAAGTCCACAGAACCCTGCAGGAACGCTCGAACATGAAAGTGAAGGAGAAGATTTTGCTGTTGCCCTGGAGGACCTGGACAGCAGCTCCTCTGTGGGGGGGCGGGATTAGATGAGCCTGACCTCAGCTGAACTTCCAGGTACAGCTGCTGTCATTTTCTTCACATCTGAGCCTCCATTGACCCAAAATCAATCACTGATAATCTGATCTTCTTTGTGTCATAGGTTGGACAATCACAACAGGAAGAGGACCATTTGGAGAAGCTTCTCAGTTCAACATTTAATTCAACATTTAGCGTCAAATGAAAACCGTTCAACATCAAAGAAAAACATGGCCGCCGCCGTTCATGCCAGAGTTTTGAGCTAAGTTCATTTAAAGTTGAGAAAAGATGGCGTCACGACCGTTTTGGTCAAATATCGCTTATCGTCTGATGACTCTCAGCTACTACCAAACCAAATACAGACCACTGTCTTTACGAACGTTTATGTTGGCTGAGGTCGATTAGCTGTGGCAGCCATCTTGGTTTGGGATGACCTCATCAGTCGGTCCCTGAGAGCCTCTTTCAGTACAAGAACGACTTAAACTGATCACGCCGGGGCTCCTTCATTTAACTTAAAACTTTAATATAAAAACATGTCCGACAGAATCCTGTTTTTAATTTGTTAACCTTTATGTGACTCCAGAAGAATCACAGTTTTAAACCCAAACATGTTCCCAACCCTGGTCCCTGAGGAACGCCACCCTGCATGTTTCAGTTGTTTCCCTGCTCCAGCACACCTGATTCAGTGGTTTAATTACTTCA
This sequence comes from Hypsolebias longignatus, assembly GCA_031762435.1. NCBI lineage: Eukaryota > Metazoa > Chordata > Actinopteri > Cyprinodontiformes > Rivulidae > Hypsolebias > Hypsolebias longignatus. The sequence continues at coordinate 26,465,839 of JARVGV010000673.1, forward strand.
AGTTCTGCAGAAGCCTGTCCATCACCTTTCATTCAAATCAGGTGTTGGAGCAGAACACAGCATGGTGTTCCTCAGGGACCAGGGTTGGGAACCATTGCATTGTGTGTAGATTGTTCACTGCTTTCATTATGCAGCATTTATTCAGTTATTTTACTTCTATAAACAAGTCCTGAAGCTATATTTGTCTTGTACATTTGTTTTTAGCTAATCTGTGCTCATACAACCTAAATGTATCTAATTTGTCTGCTTGTCAAAATAAGGGCTTATGAAGTCATGGCAACGCGGAAATGTATCTGTTTGTATGACTAATTCTTTTTATCAACACGTCTGCAAACTGTTAATAATAACAAGCTTTATACTCGATGTTTTCCCACCTTAAGTCCCATCAGAGCTGAAAATAAGTTTTATTTAACTTCAACTAATTAGATGGACGGGGAAAAGCTGGATCTCTGTTTTCACCTGAGTTTTATTAATTAACGGATTGTTTTGATTGAATAAAATATTACCTGCACACGCTGCTTTTCATTTCATGCTCGTTTTCTTCAGCTTCAGGTGAAACAAACTCTGCACTCCTCATTTCACCTGGAAAAACTCAAACACTTTAAAATGCACACTTTAAACACTGAAGCACGTCAGAGACTCTACTTCCTCAGGCGGCTGAGACGAGCTGGTCTGAGAAGCTCAGTCCTCACCTCCTTCTACAGGTGTG
>JARVGV010000673.1:26466647-26476881 GCA_031762435.1 Hypsolebias longignatus
CATGAACGCACGTTGGGAAGACTGTTTTTATGACCAGTGCTCCACTTGTAAACCTGCTGTGGGTCTACGAATAGTGTGGATCTGATTAGCTTAGCTTCATGGTTGCTAACAGCTGTGCTAAATAAACAAGCCCCGCCCCACGCACTGTTTTCTTAATATTCTTGGGGGTGGACAACGATCAAAACTTTCCAGCCATTACATCTGTTACTGGTAGTCACCTAACCCTCCCAGTATCAATATCGGCAATAGCCTAAATTTCCAAATCGTCTGGGCTCAAGTATACAGCCTATATGTCATTTTCGATTTCGATGTGGTAACCCAATTTTCAAAAGAAACATTTCTTACCTCTAGAGGCACAAAACAGACGTCCATACCTCCCTTATTTTAAAGTTATCACGCTGACAACATGCATGGACGAATGGTACTATCTAATGTCCCCTCATCGCTCCATGACAAGAATCAACAAATTCAGTGTCATGCACAAGTGTAGATGTTTAATATCAGCTAATGTAATGTTCTTTCACACAGATTTGTCATTTTTGAAAAATTGTTTTTATAAGCATGACAAACGTTAAACGTGCCCTCGTTAGGCTAGTCATTAGCCTGTCTATAACCTGTGCTCTATGACTGATGTCACGGCTGATTATATACTAATTATTAATGATGTTTGACAGAATATTGCTACAAAATAATAAAAAAGATCCCTATTTGCAAAAATAAATTATTAAATGAATCTAACTCAGTCAACCAACATCCTAACTCTCAATTTGTCCTAATATTAAGTGCAAGTCTTTAGCTGTTTGTCACTTTTTAGAATGCATGAGCAGCGTGTACGGCCGTGCTTGAACACTTCTTGGAAGACAACACTGGCACAACATGTAACGGTGTGATCCACATGCTGACTGAAGCTCGGTGGATTACCACGGTAACAAAAGACGATCACAGAACGAGACCCAAGCAGTGCTGCACCAGACATGTGCGCTCGCATTCATCTGTAGAAACGTGTTGGCAGAGGGGTCAAAGGGCACGATGCAAGAATCAACATTTGTTTTTTTAAAGTTCAGTGGAAGAATGCAAAGCATGCCGAGGCAAAAGAAGCACAGCCGTTAGATCACAGCTGTTTGATGTTAATTAGTTTTAATAACAGTAGAATCCAAACTTTATTCAGACTAAAATTATACTGTATGTAGTACAGTTTACAGGTCCCTCTTGACATCCTTTTTTTTTCTTCTAATGACTAGATGTAGCCACACACCATGATGGAAGTTGATCTCTCTTATTTTTAAAGTTATCACGCTCACATCATGGACAGGTATTTATGAAGGTAGCCATCTTGGATTTTCCCAGTTGTCTTGTGTGACATTGAGTGTGAACAGACGTGTCAGAGCTGACCAGTGAGGCGTTCACCTGAACCATAAAGCTTTTCAGATAAGAACCCACAGAGACCGTGTTCCACCTCTAACAGGACTCAGTGTCCTGAGTGGACCTGCCTGAGAGGTTGGTCATATGGTTAGGGATGATTAGTTTATGTTTCTAAAAACAAAATATAACTTTCACCATGTCTGTACACTTTTTACTCATACAAGGAGATCAGCTGATAATTACATAGTTTATTTGTTTGACAATACACTGGAAGGGAGTTTGTCGTATAAACGTTTACTTACATACTTACTGTGCAAAAATTAATTCCAAGCTGTTTTCATTTGGATGCAAACTAAAATGTGGAACTTGTCATAGCTTGCAGACGTACAATGAGATAATTTGTCCCAGGCCTACAGCATACAGTCATGAGAAAGTCTCCATTCTTATCCAGCCTTTGGATTTTACGTATCAGGACATAATATTCAGGTCATTAGCAGGTTCTAAACTGATTCTTATTAACCTTGAGTGTTGAAAAACCTTCAACAGATTCAATCAATCAATTAATCAATCAATCAATCAATCAATCAATCAATCAATCAATCAATCAATCAAACTTGATTTATAGAGCCCTTTTCAGCAGCCAAAAGGTGCACAAAGTGCTGAACAATACAGAAGTTAAAAACAAACAATTAAGAATTAAAAAAAAAACAAAACAACAGCGAATTAAAAATGAAAAACAATTAAAACATAACAAGATTGGCACAGAACTACTACGTATTAAAAGCCTGCCTGAATAAAAAGGTTTTAAGATTAGATTTAAAAAGCTCCACATCAGTGATGGATCGCAAGTCCTGAGGTAGATGTTCCAGAGTTTGGGTGCAACAAAAGAAAAGGTCACCCCATCGTTTGTAGTTGGACTTTGGGACAGAGTAGAAATGTGTTAGATGATCTCAGTGTTCTCCTATATTCACGAACAGCTACAAGATCAGTCAAATATAGTGGTGCAAGACCATTGAGAGCATTAAAAGTGAATAATAAAATTTTAAATTTAATTCTAAAATCGACTGGAAGCCAGTGGAGAGAAACTAAAACAGGGGTAATGTGCTCACGTCTGGAGGTGTTGGTTAAAAGTTGAGCTGCAGCATTTTGGACCAACTGAAGGCGTCTAATGGAGGAGTGGGAGATTCCTGCATATAGGGAATTGCAGTAGTCGAGCCTTGAAGTGATAAAAGCATGAATGGCCTTTTCCAAATCAGCATGATTTAAAAAAGGCTTAACTTTGGATAAAAGACGTAACTGATAAAAACAGACCTTGACTACAGAGGCTATTTGTTTATCAAACTTTAAGTCCTTGTCATGTCACCCCCAAGTTTTTAACTGTTGGTCTGAACTTGGATGTCAGAGCACCAACGTTACAGGGAGCATCATCACGGAAGAAGATGCATTCTGTCTTTCCTTCGTTTAAAAACAAAAAAATACGGTGAAGCCACGGTTTAATGTCGGCAATACAATCAGCGAACGGGGTGAGAAGGTTACTGTTTTTAGGTTTCAATGGTAAATAAATTTGTACATCATCAGCATAGCAGTGAAAAGAAAAGTTACGTCTGGCTATCACTGATCCAAGAGGAAACATGTACAATGAGAAGAGGAGAGGACCAAGAATAGAACCCTGTGGCACACCACAAGAGAGAACGGCAGTGGAGGAAGAGAGATTATCCAACATGACAGAGAATGTTCTCTTGGTCAAGTAGGCAGTGAACCACTTGAGTGCTGGACCAGATATTCCAACATAATGTTGAAGACGAGATAGGACAGTGTGATTCCACCATTTTTACTGAACAAAACCAAACGTTGAAGCCGTGTGTAAAAGTCCAAGTCCAGCCCTGATCCAGCAGCTTGTAGAACCTTCTTCAGAGCAATAACCCTCAGAAGTGGTTTCCTGTGGGACTTTATGAAGCCATCACGTGGTTGTGGAGGATAATTGTCCCATTCTTCTTCCCATTGTTGCTTCAGTTCATTGAGATTTGCAGACGTTTGTTTCTGCTGAAGGTCTCAGCGTCAGGTTGAGGTCTGAACTTTAACTGGGCCTTTGCAACACAGAACTTTATTCTTCTGTAGGTTTGCTGAAGTGTTTTCAACCTTTAAGTGAGAAACGTTTCATCCCTCATCCAGAGGATTTCCTCAGTCTGTGCCCATCCAACCAGATCTGTCCCATAGGTAGCCTTCACTGCTGAGTTTCAAGACAGCCTCCTGTTGGAATCTCAAAAGTTGGCTTTTAACATGTGCAAACACACCCAAACAAAACAATCAAACATCGCGTACAACAATCAAATGTTTTAGGACAGATGGACAACTTGATACTCACAGAAACAGCCTGAGGACACAAAGGTCACCGTGGTTCAGAAAAACGGTTGTAAGCTCAATCATCCAGGTAGATAACAACAAAAAGGTTAAATCATTTCATCTGGACCAGTTTCTTTAAGTGAGAGAAACAGCAGTGAAGGTGACCTATGAGACAGATCTGGTTGCCATAGACTGAGGAAGTCCTCTGGATAAAGAACAAAATGTTTCTCTCGTAAAGAAAATGGTCCAGATGACACAGTTTAACCTTTTTGTTGGTTTTTGATGTCAATTTTCTCAAAACTGTAATTTAAGGAAGTTGAAAAAAAAAGTCAATTAATTGTATCTTGAATGAAAAACACTCCATGTTTAAAAGTATAAAATTGTATTAGCACCATTAAAGAACAGGTTTTAAATATTTATGTTGCACAAATATTTCAGTTGCATGAAAGAGACAAATTGAAGAAAATTAATAAAACATGAGAGTTATGAGGGGGGTCCCTGAGACTTTTTCTCCCCTGTAAGTGGTCCTTGAACCCCAAACGTTTGAGAACCCTTGACATGGTCATTCAATTCAAACTTTACAAAACCAACTTGTAACCCTTCCAAAGAGGCCAAACTTGTTCAGGCTGGTCCGAAACCTCTTAAATCCTGTAAAAGTATCAAGGGCGGACTTTGTTTTTCACTCACAGATCATATATTTTGTCTTGTTTACTGAATTGAATCTATTGTGTATTTTTGTTTAGTTGAGGTTGGATATAAAGAAAATGTTTTTTCATTGTGTTCAGATCCATAAAACCCTGGACTTAAAGGGCGGACGGTCTTTCTCCATGACTGTATGTTTCTGAAGCCATAACCAGCTGTGGAACAGACAAAACGTCAGATTTACAGACAGGCTATCCCTTAATGTTTGCTAAACAACTCCTTTATCATTTGACAGACAGCACAGATGCAGCACTGACAGATGACTGGCTGAGGAGAAGATGGTGAGAAGCAGCAGCTAAAGAAAAGTCGCACGAGATGGAGCGATAGCACCAGAGAGAAGGGGAGAATGCAGCCTTTGCATCGTTCATTGCAGACGTTTATTTGCTTGGCAAGTGAAGAGAGTAGGGGAGTGTGTTTGTGTGTGTGTGCAGCGACAGTGAGCCGATGCTGTTAGATCTAGAAAACTGTTTGTGGTGTAGGAAGCACAGCCCTCTGGTTAGCAATGTTAAGCAGCCGAGGACACCGGCGGGAAAGAAGGCCGTTTCCTTGTGAAACTCTTGGATCGGTGGCTGCACGGTCTGACGCTCACCTCATCACCTAGCCTACACAGAGCATCTAGACCGTCAGAAGATGATGGAATCACCATGAGCTGCTGACAAAAACTACAAACTGAAACAGGAAGTGGTCGTTTAAATCTGCATTAATCTTCACAAGTGCATCATGGGCTGAGTTCCATTATCTTCTGGGTGTGCTAGAAACCAACAGAAATGTACCTGAGGTGTGGACTGCTCACAGACGGTCCAGGCTGTGACAGACTACATTTGCCCCGTTGCTGTTTGCAATGAACAGGTGGGGGGGAGGGAGGGGTGAAAGAAAGAAAGTATGTTTCAGTCCAGGCAAATCAACACAAAGCTACTGATGAAAAGACAACCCAAAAATGAGAGAAGAGCAGCAAAAACAAAAAGACACATGTGAGGGTGACAGATTTTTCATAAAAGGGAATCTGGCGTTTCAAAGTGTAAATATGAGGCGTTCAATGACACAACTGCAGATAGAAAACTACAAATCAGGCACGGACTCAACTGGAAACAAAGCAACAAAATGCTAACCGACACTGACCGGATCAATTCTAACAGAATTCTGCAAATTGTTGTTGATTGATAATACAAAACTAATATAGCATGGTGGTTGGCAATCATACAATGTTTTTGATAGGTTTATCAGTTCCATTACTGCCAGAATTCCCAACAACAATATTATAGAGGAAAGGGGAGAAATCAGAGCAAAGTCTCAATCAGGAAAAAGGTTCAAGTTTCAATAAATCAGAGGAGCAGGAAGAGAAGTCCAAGAACAGGATGGAAAACAAACAAAATAAATAATAAAATCCCAGTTCATCTGGGAATAAACATGCAAGAAGGTGGGAGAAAAGCTCAGAGTCCAGTTGGGCTCATGTCTATGAGAGGGAGTGGAAAAGTTTGAAATGATCAGAATGAAGGGGGGGGGGGGTTCTGGAGGTCAACGGGGCTTTCGGGGCAGGTGTTACTGCACAAAGCTTAGAGCGGTTAATAAACTTCTCACGAGCAGAATCAAACATTACCGATCGCTGGCGACTCGGCGTACTCCTCCCTGACACCGGACTGAGAGAACCAGACGTGTCCAGCTCGTCAGCAGACGACCACGAAGACAGATCCTGAAGACAAAAACATTCACTCAGACATGGCCGCCGCGTGGTGCTGAGTTGGATCAGGTGGCAGGAGAAGATGCCAGACAGATCCGGTAGACCCAAAAATGCACTGAAGGTTTGCAGGAATGCTTAGCGCTACGCCTCTTTAGCATAAAGAAATTAAAAATGTATAAAATGTAAAAATATGACAGGCTGGATGTGATGCAACAGTTTTAGATCAAGTCTTTGTCATTGATGAGAAATGACACAGTCGTAACGGTTTTAATCAAATGTTGACAATAACGCCACGCCGTGTTGGAGATGGCTCTAAACTACTACCACAACAAACCTGAGCTCATCACTGAACAATTAACTGTTATTTTTTGTGTTGGCTAATGCTGGTTAGCTGTGGTGGCCATTTTAAACTGGACTGGTTCTAAAAGTTATGCAGCTGAAGATGCAACATCTAGTGATGATTTTCTGAAAGTTCAATCCATCCAGTGCTTCATGAGAAGTTTTCACAACAGACACAGTTGACTTCTAACAGAATAGTTAAGAGCAACATTTTAAACGAAGGTCTTGCGCGTTCTGTCAGTTTGTAAATATGTTGCAGCTACTTCTGCACCAAAGCTCAATATCTGAAAAAGTGACTGAGTTGCAGCCATTTTTGTGTTTTGTTATCTGTGGCAGCCATCTTGACTTGGGTTGACTCCAAAAGGCAATCAGCTGTAGATGAACGTCTAATAAATAAATAATTGTTGATAATTTTATTCAACCTCAATCAGGACTGTACATGTAAACAGTGGGGGGACATGGAAGGGCAAAGACTCCACCTGTTGACTGCTTGTGATGTCCAGAAGTTTAGCCAGCTCTCGCAGGTCTCGGGTCACTTCTTTTAGCAGCAGTTTGAGGCGGTTCCCGATGACGTGAACCTTCTCTTTGGCCTCCAGGCAGTCACTGCCCTGAGAGTTGACGAGCAGCTGGAGGGACATGTCCTGTAGTGAGGCCACTTTAAGCTGAGAGTCCAACAACTCCTGCCGGATTTGCTGTAAAAAAAAAAAAAAGGTAGAAGAACAAAACCTTCTTGTGTCATTCTCTTACAGTATCCACTTTTCTATAAATCTTTAAGACAAGGACTGATTTGTTTTAACATGTGACTAATTGGATACCGTCAGCGTCTTATGATGCTCATGGAGAGTAACCGTGTCTTGGATCGGATCGATGGGAACCACCTCATTCCTTCTACGGTCAATGTTTTCCAACCAGAGCAGCAGACCGTGACTCATTTCATGAAACTCCTGTTCAAAAGGGAGATTAAAATTCAGCTCTCATTTATATATACCTGTTTATATATATTTATTTCACAATGTAAGGACAAAGACTCACTTGGCACTGCATGAGAGCTTCCTGTAATGAAGACCTCCACTTCTCCAAAGAGCTGCCCAGCTTGTCCCAGAGGTTATTCATGTCTTTCAGTCTGGGCTGCAGCTGTCTGGTGTCTTCTCCATCCGACTGCAGAAACTCAGCACTGCACAAGTTGATGGAAAGTGCAATGGCTTTGCGCTTGTCATATGCTTTCTGCAATTCCTGCAAACAGTCAAAATAAATAAATTAATTAAATAATAAACAAGAGTTCATGAAATCTGACTAGACAAAACAAAGGGAGAGGCAATGCAAAGCTGATGTGTGTAAAGCAGTAAAGCTGTAATTTGGGAATCAAATATCTCACAATTTAATGCATACTTTAAAGTTAATATTATCAGGTAACTATTAAGATTTATATTAACTAAAATAACAGAAAAATCAAAACAAATGCCAAATGCTAGTTTAGTATTTTTTTTATTAGACAGCAACTCTTTCAGAATCAGAGTCAGAAAAACAAACTCTAGCTGGCAGGATGAAAAACAGATGATTTAAAGAACAAGAAGCAGTCGATGTGCACCGTCACAGACATTTGAATAATGGATGTTTGTAGTTTTTAAGATGTGTGTTTTTATTCAATTAAACAGGAAATGCAAATAAACTAATGTTTTTGGTTCAAGATTTTAAAGTGGATAGGAGTTGCACTGTGTAGAAGAACAGAAATAGTTTTATTTTTCTTGTCTGAGGCAGCGCAGAGTGATGGATCCTGGAGAGGAGGAGGAGCCATTTTATCCACAACCAGGTGCAATGCAGAGCCAGGCGGTGACGAGTGAAGGCCACCATTGGTCATTAATCTTTGGCCACTGAGATTTTAAAGATTTAAAGTTGGGCTCATTCTTCTAATTTGAACTAAACATCATCTTAGTTCAGGGGGCTCCTGCTCAGTGGGCAACTCTGGCTGAGAGGTTGTAGCAGTCGTCCTCCAGTCACAGAGTAAGAGATTTGATTTCTCCAGTCATCATGTCAAAGTATCTTTGGGCAAGACACTGAACACTTCACTGCCTTCGATGTGTCCCATCGGTGTACAGATGTGATTTAAAGGTCAGTATAAACTGATTTGTTTAGATTTTCTTTGTAGAGATCTAGTAGAGTGCTGTACAAATGTGTGTGTGGAGGTAAATGAGGCACAGATTGTGTTGTAAAGAGCTTTTAGTATCTTGATTATATAGAAAGGAGCTGTATAAGTACAGTCCATTTACTGAGTGTTTCAGAATCTGCTGATCTACTGGGATTTTCACACACAAGCCACTATAGGTTTTGTAAAGAATAGTGAAAAAAAGGTTTGCAGAATATCATCTTTGAACTTTACTGTAATCTATACAACAACATTAACCTTAAGTTTCTTAATGCGAAGCTTAATGGTCTGGATGTCCGTGCTGACGTCCAGGCTCTGCTGCTGCCCCAGATCTTCCTCTGTCTCTCCTAACCAAGTCCAGATGTTGTTCAGGTCAGAGTTCAGCTGCTGCCACTGCTGCTCGCGCTCCTTTGTGCGAATCTCTTTACTGAGGTCCTGAGCCTGCAGGAGCTCCCAGCGCTCGATCACACCTGGAAGGCAAGAAGTTAAAAATAATTAAATTATAGTTAAGATTACCCTTTCCTTTAATCAGTTACAAGCCAAGGATATAGTTTTTTTTGTGTGTTACATAGCTTGTGTGAGCAAGGTTTGCAAACCTCACTAAATTGTTATAACTTGTTCTAAGGAAGCAACAAACTCCAACTATGAACCAGAAATAAACATTTTGTGGGTTTTTATTTAAATATCTAGCACTGGTTAATGAATCAGTGCAGGGCAGCCTTTGATGTGTTGTTACCTGACGTCTGGGACTCTGAGCTGCTAGGATCGGCAAGTCCTGATACAGTATCCTCTTCCTCATTCAGCTCAGAGCCCACCCGCTTGACTGTGTCGATGCTGCCGCGACACTCACCCAGCAATCGCAACTACAGAAGAAAAAACAAATGCAAATTGGGTTGGGTAGGCAGTTGTTATAACATTAACTATTTGTTATAATTACCATTATAACCATTATACTAATGACTTTCACATGACACCCATATAGGAACTCACTAGTTCTCTTTTTACCCACTGATTTTCAGGTAACCAGTGTTATACAACATCTTTCATCTCAGTGTGTGATTTCAGTGCAGTATTGAATGTAATACATAATCACAAAGAGTTGAACAGTCTTTCATTTGGCTGGCGCCCTTGCTTCCTGGTTGAAATGGCAGAAGCTACTTTAAAGAGTGTAATTCTGAGGAGACATTTTTCCTGTATATGACACTAACAGGTTTTTTCAGCTCCCCAGGAAGCAATTGGCAAGAATCAGATTAAACAAATGAGTGATCGATTTATTTTTATTTTTACGTGAGATCATAGGTTTTAGCTGATATAACATATTAGAATCTGCAGAGGTGGCCTCTCCTGTTAGCACAACATCAAACATTCGTGTTGGGAGAACAGAATGAAATATTCAAACCACTTGACTGAACTAGAGTTACAATACAAGAGAAGCTGGACCTGTAAAATGTACATATTTTATACAATGTTTTACAGTGTAGTGCACAATATAAAATCATGTATAAAGTTCATTTAATCTCACGTGTTCATGCATCATTAAGTATATCAGAAACTGTCATGGCATTTACCCTGATGCATGCTCAATAATCCAGGTGGAAAAATCTAAAAAAGCTAAGTCTGGTCCTCTGGACATTCAAAAAACAAAACAAAACAAAGCAAAAAAAAAA
>JARVGV010000673.1:26487804-26498939 GCA_031762435.1 Hypsolebias longignatus
TATAGCGGGTGTTATCTGTATATATATATACTTTATATATATATATATATATATATATATATACTGTATATATATATATATATATATATAGATAGATAACCTCTAAGCGCTAACTGTTGAATAATCTGATTCTGGGAATAATGCTGAAGACAATATTAGACTCTTAACAAAATATGTTATCAATGACTGAACAAATTTTAATGAAACTTTCAGAATCTTATCATTGGATTAACATCTACAGTTTATAAACTACTGGAGTTAAAAAAAAAAATCCAACATGGCCACTGGACATAAGGTTTTATGTGGTAGTAGCCAAGAATCATTCATGGCACATCACATTATTGTAGACTATTACATTATTTAAAGAATTGACCAAAACAACTATAACTCTGTTATTTTGCAACATAGTTTAAAACTTTGACATATGCCTTCTTTCATGCAATGCAAGGCCTTAAAGTAGGATAAACTTACATTAATTATTTTTTTTTATGCCATCAACACCTTCCTGTATGTTGAGGAGCTGCATAGACTATAATAGTACTGCAATATTGTTTTTATTAAATATTACTGCAGGATACAGAGCGAAACTAAATTAATTTCATACCAATTCAAGTAACTGCGCCGTTCATTTAGGCAGAATTCAGTGGATTTCATTACACAGAAATGCAGTTTGGAGAGGGATGTACCTGGTGGATGATCTCATCCCACTGCTGATGCAGAAGTTCAACCCGTTCCTGCAGAACGGTGAGGTCCTCAGAGCTGATGTAGCAAGACAGAGACTCTCTCAGTAAAGTCAAATGAGCCAAATCCCCAGTCCAGCCTTCACACGTGCTCTCCAGATCCTGTTAATGAAAGCCAGTTATTATTAAAACCTTCAGTTTAATTAAATAAGTTACTAACTCCATGTGATGGGAATAAAAAGCTCAACAAACGAGGGGTATTAAAAATAACTGTATAATGATTTTATACTTTTCAAGAGAAGTTCCCCAAGGCCAGTGGTTCCCAAAATGTGCGTGGGGGTGGTGGGATGACAAAAAAAAAAAAAAAGAATGCTTGGACACTGCTAGTGTAACGGGTTAATTATAGTGGGGTTCTAGTGGTTTCTCTGCTCCGACACACCTGATTTTAATAAATGGGTGATTAACAGGCTTCTGCAGACCTTGAATTAAATCACTGAATCAGGTGTGTTGGAGCAGGAAAACAACTAAAACATGCAGGATGGTGTTCCTCAAGGACCAGGATTAGGTATCACTGCTTCAAATTCCACCAAACCAGTTTTGACTTGTTAACAAATCAGTATTTTTTCTGTATTAGTACCTGATTGAGCAGGTACTAATACAAGTGCAGTAGGACATAACACATGTTATCCCACATGGCACATTCTGAGACGGGCTAGATGCTACTTTGGAGGTACTGGAGGTAAAACGTGCGATGCCCGAAGCCCTGATACAAGACACTTTTCTTGCTTGATTCACGTTAAGTTGCATACAGTGTTTGTACTTGTGTGGGATTAGTAATGTTGTTGCTTTGACAACAGAACATTGTCTGGCCTATTTGAGCCAAAACATGTTCTATTTGAATGTATGGTAAGTTAATGCTAGCTTGTTTGTCACAGTTATGCTACTGCTAGCTTAATTTTGCACCATGTGTTGCACCATTTATTAGTTTTACAGATTTTTCTTCACTTTGTATTGTATTTTCTTGTAAATGTAGGTGTCTGGGACCAGAAGTACTGAAAAGAAGTGAGAATTAAATGTCTCATTTTTGCTCAACAAACCTTTTTTTCCTCTCAGGGAGTTGATTGTGCCCCTCATTTTGTATGGAGAGGCTTTTTTTTTATTTTTTTTTAGATTTACTGATGGCAATGTTTAATATTGTCATCCAGTAAAAAAATATAAATAAATAAATAAAATAAAAAGATACATTAAAAATAATTACACGGTATTTAGTTAATTAAAAGAGGTTGCAGTTCTTATTCCAACCTGTAAATTATTGTAGTTTACTTTTATTAGTTCAACTGTTCTAAAAAAAAAAAATGTTGGTGTGACATAAACTACAGTGGAGTTTGAAAACAAAATGTGTGTACTGAGCAGGGTGTGGAAATGTTCTTATAAATCAAAGAGGCCCAGCAGAAAAAGTTTGGAAACCACTGGCCTAGGCGATGATGCTTTTTACTTGAGCTGTACAAGAGGACCAGGCTGGTACCGGTACCTTGCAGCGCAGCTGCTCCACCTGAAGATCTTCATGGCGATCAGGAAGAGGTTGAGAGAGCTGTCGTTTAAAGGCTCGCAGTTTTTCCAGCGATCCAGCAATTCCCCTCTCGCACCCCTCCCAGTCCTGCATTTGGCATAATACACAAATCTGACACCAAACCTCCAAAAGCAGCTGCACTGTTAGTAAAACCGTGGCTACAACTGTAATCCTTAAAAAAAAACACATATACAGTATATATATATATTTTAGAGATACTTACAGGTGAGGCATTTATTAGAATAAAGTCACAAAGGATCACCTTTATAGTGACGAAGACCTAATTTCTGTCCAGTTATTATTGTTCTGTTCAAACTCAAAACCCAGTTAAGGGAAAATAGTTGTAAAACACACAATGGACACTTTAATTTGGGTTACTTACAAACAATACAAATTTGACAATTTGTGCATACAGAATTTTCCTACTTGTGTAAATTGTACGTTTGAAAACCAGTTTATGCATTTGTAAAACTTGCAGTACACTTGTGGATCTTATTGTACGCATACAAATCTCATACACTTGTGTGACTACTTTTATACTGATTTATCTTCAAATGTTGTCCTTTTAACACTGAATCCACAAATTAACGTCAATTAAAATGCGAGGAAAAGAACAATGCACAATGTAAAAAAACAAACAGATGAAGTCCTCCCATCTGGCTGTGTTTAGTTTAGTTTACCTTTAACAGTGTTTTGAGTGCTCTCTTGTGCTCCTCCAGGCAGGTGTTGGCTCGTTTCCATCGGTTCTGGACCTCGGTCAGCTCTGCCTGCAGAGCCGTCTCAGCCAGGCTGTCCGTCGACAGGAGCAGCTGTCTGCCAGCTTCAACTGTCAGGATGTAGCTGCCCTGTTGTCGCTGCAGCACCTTTTCCTTCAGCTTAACCACAAACAATTATTACAATGACACTGCAGAACCCAGCAGTCTAAAAGTTGGGACGTTGTTTAAAATGTTAAAAAAAGCAAGTACCGGTACAAGTGATTTCCAAATCTCATAAATCCATAGATCATTCACAGCTTTGGTATCGTTTCTGTTTTAAATGTGCTATATAAATAAACCCGACTTGACAATGAAACATTTCAAATGTTTAAATTAGGAAATTGTCCTGTTTTTAGAAAATAAAAAGTAATTTTGAATTTGACGTCATCCATGAATCCCACAAAAGTTGGACAGGGATGAGTTTTCCACTGTAAAGCTTCTTCTCATCTCTTCCCCAAAGGTCTACAAACATCTAAGAACAGATGTGACAAGTCTAGTCTGATGTAGGACTCCAGCTGTTCAACATCCTGGATCGTCATAAAAGAAAGGTGAAATCAAGTCATCTGGACCGATTCTTTTTGGGAGAAACGTTTTGTCTTTCATCCAAAGGACTTCATCAGTCTGAGGCCTGCCAACGCAGATGTCCCATAAACAGTACCTCCTTGATGTGTTTCAAGCCAACCTGCTGTGGAAATCCCAGAAACTGGCTTTAAACCTGGATGTCCACCTGCATGCTACTGCCAACCTGTCTACCTCTACATCTACCTGAATGATCGAGCTTTCAAACCTTTTTCTGAACCATTTTGGCCAGGTCTCCTCAGGCTGTTTCTGTGAGCAGCAGGTTGAACATCTGGCCTAAAACATTTGATTGTTGTACAAAGTACATGATGATTGATTGTTTTGGACGGATGGTCCCTTTTGCACATGTAAAGCCAGTTTCTGGGAATTCCACAGAGGGTTGGCTTTAAACACATCAATGAGGTATTTATAAGACAGATCTGGGTTGGCAGGCCTCAGACTGATGGTAGATTCAAAGTTTTTCCAGCTTTTCATAGAGGAACAAATATTAAAATTGTTCTACTGTTTTTAGTTGCAGTTGTTTGCAGACTCGTAAATCTGTGTCCATCTTTGCTTCTGGGAGATTCAGCCTCTTCAGAAAGCTATTTTTGCACCCACCTGTTGCCAGTTGAGTTGCAATTTGCTCCAACATTTCTTACTTCACCTATTCTTTAAAGGTGTTTGCTGCCACTATCCAAACTTCTTACCCAGAAGATGAGAAATATCTTGTTTATCAAAAATAAAGTTTACTATGTTCAAATGTGTATAAAACATGGATTTGAGAGATTCCTACTTTAAAAGTGGCACCACCATGCTTGTGAGTCAGGATTATTATTAAGTACCTGGACAGCATCGAGCATGGAGCGAGCTTGTTGCAAAGGAATAGTATTCTCTGCTTGAAGAGCCTCTAGTGGGTGGGAAACTTCTGAGAGCCATTTGTGCAGCTTCTCCACCATTTCTCTGTACTGCTGCCACTGACGGATGAGACCGTCAATGATCCCTCGCCTCTGCTGAGATCGTCTCACCACGCCCTGCCACTGGTTACTCAGAAGAGCCAGCTTCATGTTGAACTCGTCTCTGCAAGAGATTCAAAATGGCCACTAATCATTCCCAACCCATGCTTTGAGTTCTAACAATCAGGCAAGATCTTGCAATACTGAGACTGTGCTAAAAATGTCAGTTTGTCTATAGTTCTATCATTTCTCAACAAATCAAAGCTTTCAGGACAGTTGTAGATTTGTACCTGTCATCTACTTGGCCTTGTTCCAACATCTTCTGTCCGTCACTGATGATAGAGTGGAGGATCTGCTGCCGACTGAACATTTCAGCTTGGAATAACTGTAGACAGATATGACGATTTTTAGGTAAAACCAGACGCTTTCGTTCCACCTTCGTTTACGTGTGAGAATTCAAACCTCGTGGGCTTTTTGCTGCTCCATCAAACTCTGGTAGTTCCCAGAGATTTCCACAGCTAGACTGTCTTCTGTTTGGACCAGGAAGTCCATCCATGTCTCACACTTTTCAAGGAAGGTCTGCTGCTGCAGCAAGAATGACTGGATTTTGCTACAAATAAACAGAAAATAAACAGAAAACTAGTAAATATAACATTTAATTGCTGGTAAAAGGTCACTCACAAGGGATAAAAGCCTTTACTTTTATGATTCAGTTTTTATCTCCTATAAAACAAAACTAATGTTTTTATAAATAAATTAAAAATATTAAAATTCTACCATGTTGTCGAGTACTATTTTCTCTTTAGGACACTGAGGGGAGTGGTGGCGCAGAGGTTAGAGACTGTGGGCCGGAAGATCGCCGGCTCAAGCCCCGGTACCAACAACATCAATATGTGGGTGGAAAAAGGTGAAACACCCACACCTGCCTCCACTCTCATTCACCCCACCCTGAGCCCCTGAGCAAGGCCCTTAACCCCCACCATCTGCTCCCTAACAGGTCTCTCTTGAAAATGTGTTCTCATGGCTCAATGAGACTAACCTGGATAAATAAAGGGTAAATGAAAAAAAATAAAAATACAATTACTTTTTCAGTTTTTGTTACTTTATTTTTGTATCCTTCATGTAGTATTTTATGTTTGTTTCTTTTGTCTGTGTGTGTGTATGTGTGTGTGTTTTAGTGAGTCAAATTGGTTAATCTCATCCTGAGCATTTCATTAACTTTGTTAACCTCGCATATGACAAATAAACAGCTTGAACTTGAAATGTGTTTTATTTAATTAGCAGGATATCTCAAAAATCACAGAACCGGTTGTATTCAAATATTTGAGGGTAAGCATTAGGTTGTACATAAATCAGTGATTATTAGAATCAATTAAATTTAAAAGCAACATAATTGGAAATAGCCATTTTGTGTTTGCTGAAATTGGCTTGGCCATTTTTGCACACATTGATTTGGTGCAGCAGAAACTGAGGATCATCCCAATCACATACTTTGAGTGCAACATGTTGAGCATCATCTCTGCTTAAAACCTTGGTGTTAACTTTATGAATCTACCCTGTAGGTCTGTTAGCAAAATATACACCATTACCTTCTGAATGAGCATCAATGAGACCCTCAGAAAGTTAATCAGCTGCAGATCAACATGGCTGATACATAAAAATGTCTATTGCTTGAAAATTGTGCATAATGTTACTTACAGGGTTTGACCTAAATGGTTATATCTCTGTCGTTCCTTAACTTTAGATTTTAGAAAACGCTGAGGTCAATCTCGACCTTTAGTTGTGTCCTGTTCAACATGTCACACCTGAATCTCTCTGTGGTTTGTGCTGAAGCTGAGGACCAACTTCTGTTCAGGTTCTGCATGCGCTTGATCTCTGAATCGCTGAGTGGGAGTTTGTAGCCAAGCTCGTTGAGATGCTCCAATTCAGGGGTCATGCAGCTAAATTTCAACATGAGCTTCTGTAAAGTGGCACAGATGTTTTATATTTTATTTTACATGTTGATTAAAGGCAGTGTCAACCAACTAAGATAAAAAAAAAACCTTCAGCTCCTCCATGCGTTCCTGGATGACAGTGAGGTCAGTGCAGCCGTTGGGATCTTGCACCCTCAGAACCTCCTCAGCTTCAACGACCCAGGAAGCCAGTGACTCCAGCTGTTCATTAAAGGTTTCAAAGTCCTGAACTCCAGTCTGACACAGAGGAAGACGGTTGTGGAGATGACAGATGACATTCAAAGATCTAATTCTTCGATGTAGAGCTTGTGGTTCAAACAAAACGATGCCTTTTTACCTGCAGGGTGGTAAGCTGTCTGTTCAGAGCTTGTTCCACCGCAGACAGCCTCTGCCTGAGAGAAAGGTGGTCTGACTGGACAGCAGATGCTGCCGACGTGTCCACCTGCTGTTTCAGCTGCTCTCCCAGCTCCTGGAGGATTTGAAGAGAGGCCTGCACTGGAACCTGGGACCGTAGCAGCTCCTGAGACAAGGAATCCATAAAACATTAAGCATAAAACTAATTTAAAAGTTGAAAAAAGAGGAAAAAAGTTTAGGTACTTCATCAATTTAAAGTGATTTAAAGTTTAAAGTAAGACATCTGACTGGCCCATTTGTTTCTTGTAAGTAAATTCATGTAAAACACTTTGGAGAAACAACAAAAACTTTTCAATTTTAATTTTTTTAGTTTTTTTTTGTTTCTTTTTACAAAACACTATCATGAGTTGCTTAATATCCTTTTCCAAAACCCATGAGCTTTTCTGATACAATTCCATCATTGTCAAGAACCTTTCTCACTTTCAAAACATTAGTCAATCATTTCTAAAACCACGTGACTCACGCTGCACTCCTGGATCCAGCTGGGGATGTCCTCATCAGCCATGTCTTTGCTGCAGGTGCTTTTCAGGAGCTGGTTCGCTCGGTCTTCTTGCAGCTGGATGCTGCTGCAGCTCTGCTCATAAAGCTCTTTGTAGCGCTGCCACAGCTGAAGCAAGGCTTTGCTGCTTCTCAGACGCTCCGCTATTTCCTCCAGTAGCCCGTTCCATCTGAATGCAACCACGACATGAATTCATATTCACAGTCGTTTTGAATGTATTTAAATTTTAAACCGATAAAACGTAAGGAACAAATGAGTAAAAATCACCTTGCATTGACATCCTTGAGGGCACTGTTGAGAGAGTCAGACACTGAAGGGTGACACTCTCTCAGAAGTTGCTGGGTGACGGCACCAAACTTTCTCAAACTGCTTTCCTGTTTCTCCAGATCCTCTTGCAAGTCCTTCACAGGAGACACACAAAACACAGTGCCAACATACAGGACAGCATTTAAAGCTGGAGAATTTCTGAAGAAATGTTAAAGGGCGCCATTGTAGCTGCTGCCACAACATTCTTGAACTCTTAACAACAGCTTACTTTGATATAATTTGATAGTATTTTTTCTGTTTCAAAAGTGATATGAGTAGAAAATATAAGTAAAAAAGACTTCTCTTCTCTTTCCCATGAAAACGTCGACAAAATATGACTGAATCAATAGGTTTGATGTGTACTCTGTATTGAAAAGAAAACTGTACGTCTTACAGAAGTGAGAAACACACTGGGTGAAAAAGGACAAAGCTGTCTAAGTTTTAATGTATGAACTAAAGAAGAGAGTGAAGAGAAGACTGATGGCAAAAGGTTTGAAAATTTTAGACATTTCGATAAAGTGAGACAACTGTCAGTTGAACATTCTGTGAAAAAATAGGTAAACGTTATCAAACTCAAACTGCAAAATAAATAAAAAAAACATAAAGTCCAACCTGTTCAAACTATGAATGATGCTTCAAAAGTGAAGTGATGTATAATATGGCTTCCTCAAATGCTCGTCTTTCTTGTGGGTACCGCAAGGCTCTATTCGTGGTCCTCTCCTTTTTTCTCTTTGCTTCCACTTGGATCAGTTTTAGCCAGACACCACTTTTATTTTCACAATTATGCAGATGACATACAGATTTATTTGCCCATGAAACCTACAGATAGTAACCATCAAACTTATTTTATTGATTGTATTGCAGACATTGAACAGTGGTTGCACCTTGTTTTTCTGATTTTACATCAAGAATTGATGGAGTGTATCTTTTTTGGTTAAGATGCTCCTTGGTGCTCCGAATCCAAGTTCAGACCCACCTTTAAAAACATGGGGGTGACTTTTGACAAGGATTTGGAGTCAGCTAAATTAAAAAAAAAAAGCCTAATTAGACAAGGCCAGCTTTTTAAAGTTATATTTATTAACCAAGGTTAAGACTGTTTTAAATTGTCATGACCTGGAAAAGGCTATTCATGATTTTATCAGTTTAAGCCTTGACCACTGTAATGCTTTGTATGTAGGGATCTCCCAGTTCTCCATTAGGCATCTTCAGCTTGTCCAAAATGCTGTGGCCTGACTTAACTAACTCCCAGATGAGAGCACATCACCCCTGTTTAATTTTCTATCTGTTGACTCCCAGTTTGTTTTAGAATAAATTTTAAACGTTCATTGATCTCATTTAAAGCTCGTGACAGTCCAGCCCTGCCTTAGCTGATCTAGTAGCTGTCCATGAGCATGAGAGGACCTTGACATCAACTAATACATCTTTACCGTTTGTCCCAAAGTCCAAATACAAACGTTGGGGTGACCGGGCCTTTTCAGTCGCCGCAACCAGATTGTGGAACAAACTATGTCCGGACTTTCACTGGGCCTTTTTAAATATACAGTAATTTTAAAATATTTTTATTCAGACAGGCTTTTAATACCTAGTGGTACTCTGGCATTTTTATATTGTTTGTTTTAAACTTTTGTACTGTGAAGCACTTTCTGGCTGTGGCAAAGAGCTCTAAAAAAAAAAAAAAGTTAATTGATGGAAGTATGCCTGAGCTACAGAACAGGGCTGGGTTTTCTCTTGTAATTTGCTAAAACCTCTTTGAACTCCATGATTTTTTTTTTCCCAAACAGACCCCAGTCAAACGATGTTCTCAATACGACTAGATCTCATTCTGATTTACCTGCAGACTTTGCACTTGCTGCTGAACTGCCTCCAGGGAGCCCGTGAGGAGGCGGAAACGTGATACAGAGTATCTGCCCTCCATCAGATAGCCACTGATCTCTTCTGAAGCTCGTTTGTACAGACTCCACTGATCCAGCACGGATGTCAGGCTAATCTTTAATTGTCCTATCTGGTAAAGATAAAATAAAGAAGTGACATTTAGGAAACTGGAAAGATCAGGTCTGAACAGTCCACATCAGGACAATTACAAGACATTAACCCAATAACCACAATGATTAGGATGCTGCCCACCACTTCAATGTCACGGTTTTCAGCAAAGATATTATATGATTTGTTAGTGCTCATTTGAGAATGACTGTCCACTACTACCACAAAACTTATTAATATCTGTAAAACTGTTTGAGATATAGCCTCTTTTGTGCTAGCTAATGTCTATTAGCTGTGCTAACAACTTTAATTGGATTCTGTCCAAATTTTAATCAGAACCCTCAGAAAGTAATTATTTGTTTACTTTCTGAGATTTTTATTTACATCTGTTCAGTAGTTCATGACACATTTTTTGCTAACAGACAAACATACACAAACAGAGGCAACTGGATTGCCTCTGTTTACTTTTCATGGCAGCAGGCAATAAATACATGTATTGAAATGAGAACAGGTGAGTTACCAAGTGGTCCAGGTTAGCCCAGGTGTGGTTGACACTTTGGAGGGTCTCCATGACTATAGCACAGGCCTCGTCGGTCTTGTTCTGAACCAGGGCACAGCCCTGTTCCTCAACTCTTTCTAGGTCTTTTTCTTTTTCTTTCAACAACTCTTCCATTTCCTAAAAATAATTTATAAAAAATAATGTTTTAATAATCAATAAAGATCCACAAGGGTGAGATTCTGAGTGTAGAAGAGTCAATAAAAGTGTAATAAACCAACCTGGCAGTTTTTGAGAGCATTCTGTACCGATGTTAGATCCTCGATCCGGGGTTTTCTCTTTAACCTTTCTTCCTGAGCTGCCATCCAGGACTTCAGGACCTGAACACTGCTCTCGTACTCCAGCCACATCTTCAACAGACTCTCCAGAAACTGGATCTAGAATTGTTTTATACAAAATAAACTTAAGATTATGAGTTGGTCTGATAATAAGGGACTGGAAGGCCCTTTAATTTGATGACAGTCAGTGTTTCTTCAGGGGGAAAAATAAAAATCAAGTACCTACCTGCTTAAAAATACTATTTTTTGTTTAATTTTCCCACTAAAAACTGGTCTATTTTTTTAATAGTTATCTCAGCTTAAAATAAAAATACCAGATAATGACATTGTTATTTTATTTTACCTCTTTAAGGGCTTTTTATAAATAAATAAAAATCACATTTTAATTTTTTGAATTAACAACATACTGTATTTTATTGCAGCTCTTGAATAAAATAAAATAAAGAAAAATAAGAAGCTACATTTCCCACACCCAAAATTATTATTTTTATTCCACTTTTGGGAAGACCCTGCAACCTATAGCCCATCAGACCCTTTAGAGACAGACAGACAGACAGAGACAGACAGACAGACAGACAGAGACAGACAGACAGAGACAGACAGAGACAGACAGACAGACAGACAGACAGACAGA